>JAJGRW010000050.1:1727277-1807277 GCA_025461045.1 Carex parvula | reverse complement strand
TTTGACACTTTACAAGAACATGCTTTTCTTTGGTTAGGTTTCAAAGAAATGGGTCAAACGTACTAACTTTCAACTAATAAAACATGTTTAGTAAATCATGTTTTGAATCCAAGTTTTTGGTGGTGTATGAATGGCATGTGATAGTGCATTGTTGTTTAATTTCTTACACAAACCACCTTTAAATAAGATGTAGTTTGCGAAAGAATTTAAACAACAACATAAGTCTACTGTAACATGTCAGTTTCTACACCGCCAAAAACTTGGGACCAAAAAACATGATTAAATATTCAGAAAATATTTTATTAGTTGAAAATTAATTGGTTTGACCTATTTCTTTCGAGCCTAACCAAGATAAAGCATGTTCTTGCAATCTGTCTACCATCTAATTGTAACTACTGGTTAACGAAGTCGATATTGACCTATCTCCAAATTGAAATTCCACAAATACTTAAAAATTGATCAATAGGCAAGTGGCAAACAACCCAACACGGTTTGCAAAATTTTTTATTCTTAATTACCTCCCTTTATTCCAAACAACTCAATGACTTTGTTGATTGGACTTCACATCCGCTGTTATCCCTCCCCTCTCTACCTCTCTCTATTTGAGGAGAGAGAGAGAAAAGGTGGGATAACAGGGTGCTGTTATTCCCTGGAATAACAGCAGATTTTGTGCATGTGTACTTGGATGCATCCACTCATCTTCCATCAAAATGTATGTTGCTACACTGTCCTATGCTGTATGATTGAACAGTCATATATCATTTTGTATAATTATCACAAAATAGATACCACAGGAAATCAAGATTTTTTTACTGTACCCATTGAATATAAGTCTACACCACGAGTCACCAGAGAGATCCATTGACTATGTCTTTGCACTTCTGAGTATAACAATAGTGTAGTGAGTCGTAAACCTGCTGCCATGTTAGCCACTGCTGTCATTTTAATTACACGACTCGCTTCACAAAAAAATAGTTACATCAATCCCAGAGCACTAGTTTGCTCATCTTATCTCTTCCTAGAGCGAACCACCACTTATCTTTCTCTTGAAACCCCCATCTCATATCTTCCTATTCCTCATCTTATCAGCAAACCAGCACTCCTGTTTGATACCCGAGTAAGATGAATCCTTTGTCAATTGCGGCAATCGGCTGGTTGATCGGTTCTCTGGTCAGCAAGGCTATAACTGAGTTATTGGAAGCATGGGCAAAGCGCATCGGCCTCGGAAATGAATTTAAAATCTTAAAGGACCAGCTGCTGCAGCTTGAAGTCCTGCTTACAAGCGCCCACAACCTTCGTACCAACAATCGTTTCCTGAATGAGTTGGTTCATAACCTTCAGCAACTGGCGTATCAAGCTGAAAACTTGCTTGACGAATTGGACTACTACCGGCTGGAGGACCAGATTCAGCAGAGAGGTACCTGAGAAAAGATATTGTTCTCTCTTATTTTAAGATGTATCATTTTTCATGATTGATTGTATTATATAAATATTATACCAAAATCTAGCTAAATTATGTCAACCAATCGATGATATAATAAAAATTCCAAAAAATTCCAAAAATTAAGAAAAGCTGTGATTTTCAAAAAAATTTAAAAAATAGTAAAAAATTTCCAAAAAATGTAAAATTTTGTCTCCAAGCACATTTAATATGAAGATCATGTTGGAAGGTTCGAATCAACTTTGAACTTTGAAAATGAAGATATGAGTGCAAAATAAAACACCCTCTTGAATTCCCAAAACAAGTTAGCCCATCTATATATATATATATATTTGCTCAAGTCCTGATAGATTCCATTCTAATTAAATTTCCATCTTAAAATAAAACTTGAAGATCTAAATCATGGCTTGGAAAATCGTCTAAGTCCAAGTTGACTCGGCTGAGTTAATTGGTCGGGTCCAAGCCAATGTTACCCGAGTTTTCTTGCCCGAGCGATTTTTCGGTCAAAAATCGGTTCCACCGGGTTAACTCGGCCGAGTTAATTGATTTTTGGTCCTAGTTAGTCCGATTTTTCAATTATGAGCCGATTTCTCCCGAGCTTTGGCCGATTATGCATATTTTTTTTTTTTTCCAGATCTACGATTCTGTTTCATAAATAAAAGTATAGAAAGAAGGAGAGGAGAAAGAAAGACCTGACCGGTTATTACTTATTACTATTGAAAGAAATGGGCCTTTTCTTATTCAATACATATTTTTATGTTAAATTTTTATCTTAGCTGTAACTTCAATTTTCTAAATTGTCAAGCACAGTCCCTAATTAGTTAAGGAAAAATATTTCAACGATGTGTCAATGGATTTTATGATTATATACAATAAGAAGGTTACACAAGTGAAATAATTTAGTATCAACAAAATATATTTTATTATTTTATTATCCTCATTTACATTTATTATATTAGATTTATTTCAATGATTGACAGATTTAATTTATGCTCTACATTTTTTTATAATTTATTATCCATAGTCCAAAGATTGTAATTGGTATGTATACAAATTATGACGAACTGAACTCAAAGATTGTAGATTTGCACCACAAAATTGCTCGCGCATGGCTTCTGGTAACCTTCATTAATATTAATACTTTT
The DNA here is from genome assembly GCA_025461045.1 of Carex parvula. Classification (NCBI taxonomy): domain Eukaryota; kingdom Viridiplantae; phylum Streptophyta; class Magnoliopsida; order Poales; family Cyperaceae; genus Carex; species Carex parvula. The sequence continues at coordinate 1,804,691 of JAJGRW010000050.1, read as the reverse complement.
ACATACTTTTGTTAATGTAGTTTTGTTGTTTGATAAATCTGTGGAGATGATACAATCATACAAACATTATAGTTTTATCCTGTAGTTACAAGCAAGAATGCAGTTGAGACACTTATTGAAGAACAATCCATCATGAAAATCTAGGGTTGTCTCATCTGATTACCCCATAATTAGTACATTACGTCTCAGAAGTTATGGAAGATGACCCTTCTATTATTTTACAGTAACATATTAGGATTCAATTAATTGTTATTTGGTATAATTATTCAAACAGGTAACAATGAGAAAGAAAACTGCAGCAAGAAATCATTAGTTGCATCCTCATCTTCTGGCGATCTTCTAGCAAGCCATCCCATCACTTCAACTTTGGAGCGGATATATACTCTCACTGCACCATATGCGCCATTAACACTACCCGAAACCTCCCCTTCCATAAAGAATCTGTCCCGAAGAATGAATTAGCCGAGCAGTTGCAGAAATCTCAGAAGGATGTCCGCAATGCTGTCAAAACAGAATCACTTGTTAATATTACTCGGAATACTGAAATAAGTCAAACTAAAGAAATAAACTTACACCAAACATCATCATTTCTCACTGAACCTAGTGTTTTTGGGAGAGAGAGCGTGACCAACTAATAAACCAATTAATAAATGAAGAATCAGTAATAGTTAGCAAGGTCCCTGTTCTAGCAATAGTTGGTACTGGTGGCGTGGGGAAGACTACCCTTGCTCGACTAGTTTTCAATGATCCAAAAGTTGATAGCCACTTCAAGGTTAGATTATGGATTTGTGTGTCTGCTCAGTTTGATATTATCAGACTTACACGCGAGATGATAGAAGGTGCATGTGGTAACAGATGTGATCTCAGTAACCTTGATGGGCTCCAAAATAAACTGAAAAAAGAATTGGAGTCCAAGAGATTCCTACTTGTTTTGGATGACATGTGGGAAAATAAAGATGAGAGACAATGGGACTCAATGGTTGCTCCATTAAATTATTGTACCGAAAAAGGAAACAAAATCTTAGTGACAACTAGAAATCAATCTGTGGCCAAAATGATCAATGCTAAAGATATTTCTTTGCATGGTCTAAAAAAAGATGAATTTTTATCTTTCTTTAGTACCTGTATATTTAATGATCCGAACTATGGAGGAAATTCTAGGTTAAGAAAAATTGGACAAGAAATTGCCAATAAGTTGAAGGGTAACCCATTAGCAGCAAAAACTGTAAGTTCTTTGTTGAAAGAAAATCTTGATGAGAGATATTGGATGAAAATCAGGGATAGCGAAGAGTGGAAATCTCTGAGTGATCCAAATGATATTATGCCCGCACTCCGGTTAAGTTATGAGCATATGCCCTTTCATCTCCAAAGGTGTTTCTCATATTGTGCTATTTTTCCTGAGGATCACACATTTACATGTAAGGAGTTGGTATATCTATGGATGGCTCAAGGTTTTCTCGATGTAAGATCTGGAGGTAAAAGGATGGAGGATATTGGGAGTGCTTACTTTAATGATCTGTTCAACCGAGGGTTCTTCCAAACCAAACAATCAACAGATGGTTTTGTGTATTATACTTTTCATGACTTGATTCATGATTTGGCACTTATGGTTGGCTTCAAAGAATGTTTAACCTTTAATGGTCCTAAACCTACACAAATTCCACCAACCCTACGTCATTTGTCGATTTTTTATAGTTTGGCAATAGAAGAAGCTGGACTTGAAGAACATTTGGCAATAGAAGGAAAAAACCTAAGTACACTATTAATAGAGTGGGATTATTTCTGTTGGGGGGTTGATTTCCCTTCAGATCTTTTCCCAAGTATTTTGGACCTGCTCAAAGAAACAAGATTTCTCCGTACAGTGAGAATAAGTTCCCAGGTAAAGACACAAAATTATAACTTTCCGAGTTTTATTAGCCTCCGGTATCTAAGATTAATTATCCCGAACGACACCTACGAGACCCTTCCAAGCGAAATATGTAGGTTATATCACCTACAAGTGCTTATAATTGAAGGTGGGCATTTTTCTTATATGTTGCCTTATAATTTTAGTGACCTTGTGAGCTTGCGACATTTTCAAGATGAGATAGGTAACAAGGTGCACTCTGAGATATGTGGTGTAGGGAAACTAACCTCTCTACAAGAGCTCAATTATTTTAATGTTCAACAAACCAAAGGCTTTGAGATAGAACAATTAGGTTCTCTTAAGGAGATTGCAGGAAAACTCCACATCAGTAATCTTGAGAACATAAAATCTGAGAGAGAGGCAAACAAGGCTAGACTAGCAGAGAAAGGGAAGCTTGATGCCTTGTATTTAGAATGGAATCATGGTGAACAAGAGAATGAAAGTGTCCTGGAGGGCCTTAAACCAAACACCAACCTCAAATTGCTTGAGATAGATGGATATGGTGGTGTGGCGTCTCCCACGTGGTTGGATCCCTCTCTCATTTTTCTTGAGTCTCTGACTCTGGAGAATTGTAAAGCATGGGAGCTTCTTCCACCTGTAGGGGACTTGGAGTTTCTCAAGCGTTTGAAGCTCTCTGGATTGGCTGTGAGGGAAATTGGACCTCAATGGTATGGTACTCGTCACAGCATGAAATTTCAATCAATGGAAGAGTTGGAGATCATAAATATGCCATATCTCGAAAAATGGGTGTGGAGTGACCAACTTCAACTATATCTTTTCTTAAGAAAACTCAAAAAACTCACAATTCGAGGTTGCCCTAAATTATTGGATCTTCCTCTCTCAGGATCTGATACATCTGAGGTGTTGGAGAGGTTTCCTTCCCTAGAGAGTTTGTACATTAAAGATTGTCCTCTAATTTTTCAACTACCACCTCTTCCGTACAGTTCTCTACTTTCTTCTATATCAATTGAAGAAACTAAATTTATTAAATCAATGGTTTATCGGAAGGCAAGACAAGGGTTAAGTCTGTGCCTGGATAAGAGTTCGAGCCTTAAGGTGGGTGAAGTATTGGCTTTCCATGAGCTTAGCTCTCTGCGTTATCTAACTTTATCCCACATCTCCAGTATGGAATCCTTCCATGAGAATTTGGTTATCCCACTTTGGCATTCTCTAGAGATATCCGACATGTCCAGTTTGGAATCTTTGGACTTCCATTCTTTTGTGGCCTTAGAGAAATTGGTTATAGAAGAGTGCCAATCACTCACTTCACTTACTTTTGGGGATCAATTGGTCTGTTTGATGTACCTCGAAATTATATCTTGTAAAACACTGAGCTCAGTAAAAGGTCTGAAATCCTGGGTCAACCTGAAAGAGTTGCATTTTCAAGAATGCCCTGGTTTCATTGCAGCTTGGGACTCTGCATCAAAAGAAATACAGAGGACTGAGCCAGACTTCTCCTTGTCTCTAACAGAAATACAAGGCGACTCTCTTGCCCTTTTAACCTTGCCTATCTGCAAGCAGCTCACTTCCCTTCAAACTTTTAAATTGGAATTTCCTGCTTTTACAGAAGAGCACGAAGTTTCTCCGCAGCTCCTTACATCTATCGACTTGGTCGATATCGAGGGCTGTAAAAAAAATCTTCAGTCATTTCCTTTTGATCTTTTCCCTTCCCTCAAGGTACTGGAGATCAGTTTCCCTTGCATTGATTATCTATCAACAAGCAGCTGTACTGAGATTACAGATGAATGTAAGAAGCTAAGAAACATCAAAGAAGTACAGTTCCGGGATTTTCCCCTTAGGGTAATACTTTAAATATTCCACTGTAGCTTAATGTTGACACTTCAATACAAGTACTTACCATTATGAGATAGGTTTGCAAGTTCATTAAATTCAAGCAATGCACTTCAATCATGTTTGCTTGAAACAGATCAATACATTGAAAATGGGCTTTATTGTCCAATTTGATATGTTCAGGCACTGGGCATATCAGCTTGGCAAACCTTTTTGTGTACCAGATGATTTAAGATCTTTTTGTTTATTTTGTCAATGATCATTATTTCCTTCTTTTCTTGCTTGTACAGTTGTAGTGGATTACGATAGCCAAAGTCCTTTGATTATCTAACAATTACCTTTGTAGTGGATTCTTTTGGTACTGAGCTCAGAGGAAATGATCGATACGCCACGAAATGATTCTTTTGTATGTGAGCTCCGGAGGAAATGATGTGCCAGCAGATGGATGCAGATAATTAGCAGCTCAAACTTCAAGGTTAAGGAATGAGGTGAGCATCATTTCATAGGCAGATACAATTATTAATTACTAAGCTTAATTTGATTATAACATGAGCTGGTCATTTGCAAATGCTATTGCAGAATTGCAGGAGGATAGATGAAAGCATCTCACCATGCATATTGTACAATGTACTTGTTACTGGCGGAACATTCTTTTTTTTGCTTTTTTATTTCTCCAGTAGAAATTCCTTCTTGTTTAGAGTTTTTTTCAATATCATATTTCTTGAGGGACTAAAAATCGCTAATATAGAAGATTATGTTGTACTAGAGTGCATTTTTCTTGAGAGACTAAACAGAGCTCCGGAGTGGTTTATTTATTTTTTTACTTTTTTTGCAAGACTAAAATAAGTCTGTTTCGATTGTAATATTTTGTTTTAACATATTTTTTGACAAAATAATGTTTTATCAATTTTTTTCTATTTTCTAAAAAAATAATTTGCCAAAAAAATTATAGTTTCCGATCCAATTCGGTTGATTTCGACCGATTTACCCGATTCCGATTGAACGTTCAAGTGACTGATTCATATTCCAATTCAAATTTTCAGAGCCTTGGTCAAAACGGATGTAATTTTCTTTACTCTATTGTATAGATCTGCAAGTTTTATTTCAAGATGACTAGAATGGAATCTCTTAGAGATGACAAACTTGGGTACATGAAGCATAACCAATTTGATTTTCATCTCCGCCACATTTTTTTTTCTCTTTGCTTCTTCCAATACTAATTACCAGTAAAAGGAAGAAAGGAAATATGTGCATTATTTGCTTCTATGACATTTAAAATATACCATATATGATTTTTTACAAAATATGTCATATATTCTAAAAATAAAAAGAGCAGACCAATTTTTTTATCCACTCACTGTTCACCTTCAGAAAATCTCCAATTCACGTGCCACGTCAGCTATGATTAATATAATCAGTGTTGTTTGATGCGATTTTTTATTTGACCTTCTTTTTTCTTGCATTTTTCATTTAAATTTTATGTAATTAAAAAAGCCTCAAAATTATTAGAAAGAAGAATATATATATATGGTCCAGACTGTTTTTACCAGTGCTATAGCGCGCTATAGCGCCGCTATAGTGTTTTTGGACCCCAAACGCTACGCTATGACATCAAAATGCGCTATTTGCGCTACGGCCGCTATAGCGACTGCTACAGCGCTATAACGGTCCGCTATTCGCGCTATTTGCGCTATACAACACTACCAGAATTTTCGTTTGTAGCATGGGTCTAAAAATGGCTTGTTGCATGCGCCTACGCATGCAACAAGCCCCAAAAACGCTTGTTGCATGCGCTTACGCATGTTAATACTACCCATGGTTATACCCCCGTTGTAAATACTCAGTATTTCCATGGACACGCATGTAAATACCTTTTTCCGGCCTTTTGCATGCGCTTCCACATGGAAAAACTACGCATGTAAAAACTTTCAGGGTTGGCGCCTGGCTAGAGTATTTGCAAGGATAGAAACGTGGGACCCATCTTGTTATTTGCAAGGATAGAAACGTGGGACTCATCTAAGTATTTGCAAGGATAGACTGTGGGTCCCATCTAAGTATTTGCAAGAATATCCTTTGAGTATTTGCAAGGATAGAAGTATGGGTCCCATCTTGGTATTTGCAAGGCTAGCTTGTGAGTATTTGCAAGGTTAGGAGCGTGGACCCCACGTGAGTATTTCCAAGGGTAATTCATGTGGGTCCCACTTGTTTTTTGCATGGATAGAGGCCGTGGGCCCCACCTGATTTTTTACATAGGCAGCGAAAGTGGGCCCCACATGATTAATTGCATGGCCAGGTACGTGGGTCCCACCTACGTAATTGCTAGGGTTTTGTAGTGCTTATTTGGTTGGATGTTGCGATGTAAATAATAGATTCGAAATTGAAAAAATAATCACCATTTTCTAATTGTACAATCCAATACCAATAGTATACCACCCCGGTACGATACCAATTCCCACCCATTAACATTTGTATTTGAAATTAAAAAAACATCAGTAACAACACATTGCAATTTAAGAAGAAATCTTGTAATATGCATTAACAAACACTGTCATCAAGCATGCATTGTACCGAAAACAGACAAGCATAACAACCACATTAATGTAATACACTTGTGCATGTACCCATCTGTACAATTATCCAAGTATATTGTTAACAAGAAAATAAATCTGCTAAGGTTTCCTTACATAACCATATGTGAAAATAATCAATGTCGCATCAAATACATAACCTCACATGACCCACCAAAAGAGTATAAAGGGCACACTCCTGAGATGGTGAATCTGAAAATAAAACAAAAGGCACCATAAAATAGAAAATATAGTTTGAAAATGTAATAGTTTTTTTACCTCTAGAAAACGTAACAATTCTAAAGCATAACCTCTAGAAAACAGTTCTAATACAACAATTATTACCTAATAGAAGAGAGACAAAAAGGACCACTATTGTTTTCTTGCTTGTTTTCGGAGCGCTATGCTAGGTTATTACCTAATAGAAAACAGTTTTACTGGAAAATTCAGTCATCTTTTGCGCATTTATCTTCATTTTAATGGATTTTCATCATCTTTTAATCACCCAAACTGGTATAGTTCTACTTGGAACATAAGCGGGTGTTACTTACAATTATGATTAATTAGTTGTTGTAATTTGTAAAATTCAATACCTGATCTTTTATGACCCATGTAGGAAAGCCCTCAATTCCAACGAGAGCACAGTCAAGAGATATTGTTCTTCCTTTGCCAGCTCCATTGTAATGATGAATCTATTTTTATGCTAATATCAGTACTGTATCCAAAGCATATCAGTATTTTTATGCTAATATCAATACTTGATACCTAGATTGTGCTGTTAGGTCATGCATATCAGTACTGTGTCCAAAGCAATGATTAATCTATTTTTATGCTAATATTATCTCACCTTTGTGACTGATCCAACTCCCACACAAATCAGTTCAAAATAAAAATCATTTTCTTTCCCCCAAGTATGAGCTAGCAAGGCCCTCATTCCCCTTCCCAATTAGACTAAAAATCGACTCAGTCAAAGCTTAACAAAGAAAATTGAGAACACACAAGTAAATTTAAAGTGAAGGAGCACAAGCGACACCGAGGCACACAAGAAAAAGAAAACCCTAACAGGTTGAGTGTTGAGCAACTCAGAGATCAGAAAATTGAGAAAGAGTTCTCAGAGAAGAGGGAGAGTTAGAGAGAAAAAACCTTGGAGAAGAGCAAAAACCTAGGACCAAGGAGGCGGAGGCCGGAGACGGGTATTGCGGAGTGCATCGTGCGCGGCACATCTGGAGGGGGCTGGTCGCTTTGCTGCCTCGCTTCACGGCCCGTCCTGAATAATTAAATAGTTAAAAGATATTTTTGAGGAAAAAAAGAATTTCTAATAGAGAAGATAATGCAATTAAAAGACTGAACAAGTAGGACTCAAGGATTTCTAATTTTGCTTTCGTTTTGTTTTACATGTCATGCTGAAAGGTTGCTTATTATCTTGTCAAGCAAATACTTAAACAGATACAATACCTAATAGTACCAACTTGCTACAGTTTCTTATTTCTGAAAATTTAACCAGAAGTTAAATATGTAATGCCACATTAAGGCTGCAAGTTCAGTCACTGATATCCACAAAAACAAAGTTCATTTACCAATCAAACAAAGAAGAGAGACCTTGCTGTCACTTGCTTGGCAATTTGTGAATATTGTTGGACTTGCATTTATACCTATCAGTTGCATTACGTGAAACATGGAATCTAATTGTATCAACAGATCTAATTTTATCAACATGAAACATGGAATTCAATGTTTGGAAGAAACGAACAGTTAATTCAATTTTATCAACAGATCTAATTTTATCAACATGAAACATGGAATTCAATGTTTGGAAGAAACGAACAATTTTATCAACATGTAACCCACAACAAGGACCTCAGACCCATAATTCTTTTCAAAAAAGAACAATTAAATCAGAAAAGGAGGGGCAAGGAATAAACTAATTTAATTGATAACCATTAATTCCCGTAGCAAGACATCAAATAGATTATAGAAAGGAAATATAGTGGAAGAAACGAACTTTACTCTAATGATGTGCTTCTCTTTAGATTTAATATATCAAACTTGAGTTTGGTACTGATAGTCTGGTTGGCGCATTTCTCATATATGTACATAGCATGTAATATTGTTCAAGATCCTTGGAAATACAATCTGAATGTATGTTGATTTGTGGAACAATTTATATGCTGTTAATTTTTACAGAACTTTCAAAATTTTGCTACTTTTCTTTGTCTTAATCGAAGAAAATCTTTGTACTGGGCATCCTCTGCATCTATAGCCCAATCAAGAATATTCTTAGATTCACCACTGTGCAGAATGAAGAAAATACCATAGTTAACCTAAGAGACCGAGATTTCTATGTGACGCATCAAGTAATTCATGATAAATTATACCGAACGTTCTTAGGACAACAGAATCACAGACACTGGTAAGTTCCAATAGGACCAGTACAGGTAAGCAGACGGTCAATGTAACTAGCTTGTTTATACTTAACATGTTCTTGTCATCTTTGATCCCCAACTATTTTGGTTCATGTACAGCCATATTTTATTGAAGCTAGACTGATGCCTAGACAGCACCAACACAAAAAAGGTAAACATATTTGAAAGGTAAACCTAGAACTCAATTAACACAATACCAGCAGCAACCTGTGTCCAATTATGAAGCGAATCACCATGCTCTCCTTCCGCTCTATTTCTTGGAGGTTTTTGCCTGTTGGCATAAAATATAATATACTTTATAGGTGCACTACTCAGGAAATATAGAACAAATAACCTTGTATGTTTAAAACTTGCATTTGGCAAAACCTCCTCTGGGGATTTTAGACTGCTAAACCAAGTTCATCAGAAATACAAGTCAGGGGCAATATATAGATACAAAGATAACATTACAAAATATTATACTTTTCAACAAGTTAAACAACTAAGCTCTCAAGAAGATAAGCATTTAAAATATAAAGCATTTAGAGTTCTTTGGTAATCCAAAGAGTGGAGGCTTTAAAATAATGGTCAAATATCTCACAATTGCAATTACCACCCAAAACTGAAATTTCCAGATAACACCCACTTTTAGATGTATTATTCCATAGTATGGCAGAAATTGTTGTCACCTCTAATAAGCAAATTTATTATTTCCGTCAATCCCAAATTGAACAAGAATAAGCAAAAAAAAAAAAAATAGATGTTGGGTAGCAAGATTGTATAAACTGGCTATGAACTACCAATTACTCTTGTAAATAATGTTATGGGGTAACTTAACTGTGTGTTCCTGTGATATATTGTTAGTTTCAATAAATGAGCATTGAATGTATTACTACATATAGGGAAATGTCGGGAACCCTTTGCAAATAGACTGAAATATGGGTATAGTTTGAAAAAGAATTTCCTACAGCATATCAGATTATGAAAAAGAAAGGCGGACAAGGATACCAACCTTGTGGCATCCAAGTATTTCTGAGAGAGTTGCGGCGTGTCCTGCTACTGAAGGCAGTATTAACTCCTATCACCACAAATGCTTTCTTTCTATCTGCTGGATAAGCTTCCTTAGGACCAAGGAGGCGGAGGCCGGAGACGCGGATCGCTGAGTACGCCATATGCGGCGCGTCTGCGGGTGGGGTGGGGGGGCGCCTTGTCGCTTCGATGCCTCGCTGGTGGGGATTAGGTTACGGACTGAAGGCTGCGCTTTTGAAATTGAGGACTTGGGGAATTTTAGGGATTGCAATTGAAGAGGGGGAAATATCTTGACAAAATTTTCGTTGCGCGTCTCAACTGGGACTTAGAGAATGGACAAGTATCATCTCCATTACCGTAAAAGAACCGCTTCACTTTACGGTTTGGATTAACTCTCAGCCGCTTTGAGATTCGGACTGGCGCAGGAGCAATATTATTGGGCTTTGCGATTCGTGCCAAGTTAAAAAGAACAGTCCAAATCTAGTAATTGTATTAATTCCCTTTACGGTACCGGAGAGGATGTGAAATCCTTAGAATAACAGAAAAGGGGGGAAATATTTTCTAAAAATTTCGCTGCGTGCCTCTGTTTGAAAAAAATTTCGCTATTCATATCTGATGTGTCAAGTGGGACCCATTTGTCATACTCATTGATAATCAAAACAACACATTTTCAATCGGACGGTTCAGATTTACATATGTACAAATTAATTAATGCTTGCATAGCAAAAAATAATAAAAATTTGCAAAAAAAATATTTTCAAATTTTTTACGACTTCTATGGCCAAATCATACTCGTAATTATCAGTTTTATAAACTTTCATTATTATTTGCCTCTTCAAATTTATCAAATATTTGTGAACCGTTCATTTTCACGTGAGCGATCGACGATCGATCTGAAACAAAATGATTCCAAATTTGTTTTGAAATGATCAAGAGAAAATATTGAACGTAACAAACATGAAAGTTATGAATTTTTATTGTGTCCGAGCTTCGATCCACAGTGAAGTGTTTATAGTCGTTCGATGTGTTAATATTTGATCGACTCGATGGATAGGTAAATGAAAATAAAATCTCGTCAAACTTCGCTACAAGAAACTAAATGCGATGCTCTTTAATTTCAACGGTTCCGATCGACCGACAAACGATATGTTCCTGTACGCCTTCACTAACTCACAAAACAAGAGTTTATGTCTTATGAAACATAAACTCTAGTTTGTGAGTTAGTAAAGGCGTGCAAAAATATATCGTTTGTCGGTCGATCGGAACCGTTGAAATTAAAGAGCATCGCATTTAGTTTCTTGTAGCGAAGTTTGACGAGATTTTATTTTCATTTACGTATCCATCGAGTCGATCAAATATTAACACATCGAACGACTATAAACACTTCACTGTGGATCGAAGCTCGGACACAATAAAAATTCAGAACTATCATGTTTGTTACGTTCAATATTTTCTCTTGATCATTTCAAAATAAATTTGGAATAATTTCATTTCAGATCGACCGTCGAAATGATCAAGGGACAATGAACGGTCCACAAATATTTACTAAATTTGAAGAGACAAATAATGATGAAATTATTTAAAATTGACAATAATAAGTATGATTTGGTCATAGAAAATGTAAATAAAAAATTAAATTATTTTTTGAATTTTTTCATATTATTTGTTGTACATGCATTACCTAATTAGTAAATATCAAACAAGCTGTCCGATAAACAATGAATGGTCCTGATGTCTTCATTTGGGCGATCTTATTAGCAGAGCATTTTTTATTTTATGCAGCACATAGCCTATATAATTCAAAGAGCATCCAATATTTTTAACAAGCTTTTTGAAGCTAAAACGGCTCTGTTAATATCGGTACTCCCAACTTTTTTTGTTCCCCGTTGCATCCAGAGAGAAAATAATTCATATTTTCTGCTTAGCTGTTTTCTTTTCTTTTCTTATGACCTACCCTCTTTTGGTTTCCCTCTAAAGCAATTTTGTTTCCCTCCAAAACCCCCAAACAACATAACCATCTAACCATCTAGTACGTGACACAATTTTTCGATTGCCGCCAAATATTGTTTTTACCTCCAAATACTTAGATCAGATATGAACAGAGAACAGTTGCCGAATTTTCTTCTTTCTCTAGATAGTTCATCTATTCTCTTCCGAAATACCACTATCTTCTTCAACCCCCTTCAACCAAATTTTCACTCGATTTAATTTAAGAAGGGGAAGCTTGCAGGTAAGCTTGAGATTTAATTTATTTTTGTTGGATTTAAAAACAGCGAAGGGGATTAGAGCACTGAATTGGCTTGTATGGTTCAATTCTTATGTTCGTTCCATGTTGAATTGAGTACAATTGGAAGGTTTAGCATAAAAGTAACCGAAACTTATATCATATGACTTTTAATTTGTCAGAATGGGTAAGGCCTTGCGTACACTGATAAGGTCAATCAGTCGCACCACACTTTACACAAATGTCTGATTTACCAATATTTTGTGGAAATGAAGGCTTTCAAACTGTGCCCACCTTCTCAGGTCAAGACCATTGGGCAGAGCGAATTTGGTGTTGAGTATTGGATTCGGAGGTGCCAGTTCTGGTCGATTTTGTGTCTGAACTGAGCCTTGGCAAGACCATGACCATTCCCTTTCTCATGGTGGGTTCATAGCAATGCTAGGTTCTAGGAAGCATTTCATCGAACAATTCATGTGCAACCCAAAGAATGGTGAATTATATTAGAAATGAATGGTGACTTGAAAAGAGAACGCATGAAAATGCTCACGAGGTGAATTTAAAAGGGAACAAATGAAAATGCTTCGTTTACTCTCTATTGTTATCTTTACTTTATTTCTTTACAAATAAAAGCTCATGAATTTCACTTTTCTAGCGCATTCGTTTTCATTTTATTTTTAAATTGTATAAGGCTAGATAGTAGGTAACAAGCATGAAGTACTTGAGATATATAGGTTGTGGATGTGGAAGTCCTGCAATTGAACCAGTGAGGTGTACAGGTTGCAAATATACTAGTATCACTTTGTCAGAGAAGAGCAAGTCAAGCATACCACACAAAAAATGAAAGAGGCTGGATTAGAGGTTATTCCTTTATAACTTAATTTTTTTTCTAAAATTTTATTTGATTGCATGCAACAACTTTTATTTTGGCAGCAGGTGCTGTCTGGTTGATACATTGAACTTGGTTTTGCTGGAAGATCCAATCACCTCTTTGATTTGGAATGGAGCAGTAGCACAATACATGTTGCAGCTATTAATCAGACAAAATGGTATGATGATCTTACTAAACTTAGTCTTATTAAAGGATTACTGTACTGGCACAAGCTGGTGATTCAAGCTTAAGTAACTAACTAGGAGCCAATGGAAGTTCTTCTCAAATTTTGAATCTATAATTTTTGAAACTTTTTGAGCATGTTGTATGTGAGATTACCATAATTTCCATATAAAGAAATAAAAATTCCATGTAGCCAATCGGGTAAAATAATAGTTGTTGGAACAAGATTTTTCACATCAACGACTATCTCATAGTAGTTGTTGGAACAAGATTTTTCACTTTGAGTTGAGAATTTGAAATTGGTTAGGCTGTGGTGAGATACAAGTCATATATCATGGGACTAAAATAAGTTGGGTCAATCTACCGACTTTCTATGTTATTTCAAAATTTCATCAACACAAATAGGCCACCACTTGAATAGGCACGTAATACATTTGAGAAACTGTAATTGAGATGGTGCATTTACTAGAACATTTCTTGTTAGTTGAATTTTCAGTGAGGCATTTACTCGAACAACTTGCAGGCTATGTTATATTTGGGTGCTAGTTATTTAATTATTTGAACTTTTGATCTTGTAGTTAACCATTATTACCTAAATTTAGATTTGTAAATTATAGCTGTCTGATGGGAGATGAATGGTCTTCAGGTGATACAAATTTGTTGGTAGGTGTCTCTAAGCAAGCGGCTGCAATTTGAAGACGACGAGGCTGGAAATACAAAATTAAAAGGGTGCCCTGCTGATTCGTGAATTTGGACTCAGAGACGGTCGAGAGGTGGGGTTCGGAAGGCGCTATTCACAACCTTGGTACCAACTGGCTTCTACGGATTCAAGCGTATTCGGGTAATTGATAAATCTCCTTTTCAGTTATTGCTTGATTTTTGTGTGATGCCTTCTATGGCTGTTTTTGTTTCATATCGGGCTCGGTTCTGATTTGTGTGAATGTGGTTAAGCCCTTCATGACTCTCGAACCCATGAATTGGATGTGTTAACTATGGTATGTAGTTGAGCCGTGTTTTAGCTCTACTAGTCTTGTACCCTAACTTTGTGAGCTGTTGCAATTTTCACATAGCTCAAATAGTGATAATTTAATTGAAAACTAATAGTTGTTGTTATTAACAAAAAAAATTAGATGTGTTAACTACGGTATAATTTAGTGATCTCCAAATGAAGTTTTTCCAACTTGCAATGCCATGCTTCATGACCATGTAACTTAACAAATGAATAGTTCTTTGGGGTATTTTACCAAACAGTTAATGTGCAAAATATGCATAGGACAAACAGTGCACTGGACAATTTTTTTTAACTATTTATTATCTTTCATCTTAGATTTAGTGACAATGATGAGTATGTTGAGGTTACACTTGACCTTCATGATGACAATGTGGTCATCCATGGAGTGGAACATTCTCTTCCCTCTTCCCCCACATCTCTTTCTCGAGCCGCACAATGAATTCTCCTTGCCGCTGCTGCCGCTGACATCGTGACTCTCCTGCACCAGGTGGGTCTCAATCTCTATTTTTCCTTCTCTGAAGAGTCACTTATGCCGATTTAGGGTTCATTGATTTTCTGATGATTGAGAAATTGTATAATGTAGTATATATGTTTGATAACCTTTACAAGAAGCTTTCTCATGTTTTCTGCTGATTTAGGGTTCATTGATATATATATATATATATATATATATATATATATATATATATATATATTTTATGCCGATTTAGGGTTCAAGCATAATGTAATAACCTTTACAAGAAGCTTTCTCATGTCTGGAGTAGTATGTATGTTTGATATATATTGGATGATTATTTTGTTGTTTAATTTTTAGTGCTCAGCTATTTTATAATTGAGTATATAATTGTTGTTTTCTCATGTTTGGAGTAGTATATATGTTGATATATATTGGATGATTATTTTGCTCTTTAATTTTTTAGTGCTCAGCTCTTTTATAATTGAGAATATAGTTCTGCAGATAGTTAGAAAATATGTTGTTGGGCAAATTTTGTATGCATAGGTGTTGCATGTGAATTATTGTTGCTTTATAACACCACTTATTTGGGATTTTTACCCGGCAACATATATTATAAGCACATTATGAGAAGCGTTGTATAAGATTGGAAAGTAGAACAACTAACTTAGGTATACCAATTACTTCAGAAATCTCGAATGCAAAATAATGCGGTATTTCATATACATAAGATAACCATTTTGAAATAAGATTGGAAAATCTCGAATGCAAAATAACTATTTTTAATATACTGCTGTAATTCTTATTGCTGTGATATACAACTACTAATTCTCAACAATCCAGATTATTACCATGGGCATGTGGGCCGAGTTTTAACATGGACCTTTAGCATAAAATATTATAAAAAGAGTTAACAAAACAATTGCATGCGCAACCCATGCTAATAGTCCATCTCAACTCTCCAGACTATTAGCATGGGCATGGTGGCCGGGTTTTAACATGGACCTCTGGCATAAAATAATATAAAAAGGGTCAACAAAAACAATTGCATGCGCAACCCATGCTAATAGTCGATCTGAATTCTCCATACTATTAGCATGGGTATGGTGGCCGGGTTTTAGCATGGACCTCTAGCATTAAATAATATAAAAAATGATCCACAAAACAATTGCATGCGACAGCCCATGCTACTAATATGTCTCACAACTTTATACCTATTTCCATGGGCATAGAATCAACTATTTGCATGTACCTTTAATAAAATATACTATCTGAGTGGATTGGCAGAGGCGGGCTCTCCCAAAATTTTTTACATGAGTACATGGGAGACAGTTGCATGGATAAGCAGCAAGCAGTTACATGGGTAATGTTTTGCATGAGCTAACCCATGAAAAAAGTATACGAAATCAGAAATGTCAATTCTTTTCCATGGGCCCTTAACACCCATGGAACAAACCAGTGCTACCCATGCTACAAACGAAAATTCTGGTAGTGCAATATGGGTTTTTTTTTTTAAAGCAATTTATATGGGTTTTAAATAAAGATAAAAAAAATCTCAAACCGAAATTGAATTTGTTGCTACTTGCTACAGATAAATCAATTTGAAATTGGGAATAGAAATTGAAATTTGAATAGAAAAAAAGTCCAAATCGAAAATAAAATTTGAATAGAAAAAAAAAATTATGTCATGAATCATGATGCTTAAGATATTTTTAATAGGAAAAATCGATAGTTTATGATATTACTATGGATATTTTGAACCGTAATTTGAACTTTGTACTGGTTCAATATGAATATTATAATTTCTTAATTACTTTGGTGTTATTTATTGTTCTATGAGACTTTAGATAATGTTGATATTTAGTACAAATATTGAATATACGAAATGTAAAAAAAAAAAACGCTATTTGGAATAGCTTCCGCTATAGCGACGTTATTCGCTATAGCTTTTTTTTTAGCCTTCCCGCTACGACGCTATAAACGCTATTTAGAACCTTGGTTTTTACTGTATCAGAAAGCATCTCACCGTAGCCTCAAAATTAAAAAAGCCTCAAAATCAGAAAGCATCTCACCGTAGCCTCAAAATTGAAAATTGCAGATCATATGGTCCAGACTGTTTTTACTGTTCACCCGGATCTGGAATTTTCAAAGTGGCTTAATAAATAGTAAAAAAATTTCAAAAAATATAAAATTTGGTCTCCAAGTATATTTTAATATAGAGATCACATCTAACTGTTTGGATTTGTTGTTTGAACATCAGTATCACAGATATGCCCCCGGCAGCAGCTGGCCGAAATGCTGCCAGCAGCAAATTAGCCACACTCTATATATATATATATATATATATATAGTGATGCTACGGTGCTTGGGAAGTAAATATGGTGTTTTACTTTCCGCTCATATCTCCATTTTCAAAGTTCAAATAGTCGATCCGAACTTCTCAACACGATCTTCATATTGAAATGTGCTTGGAAACCAAATTTTACATTTTTTGAAAATTTTTTGCTATTTTTTTAAATTTTTTGAAAATCAGTGTTTTTCTGAATGTTTTATTATTTTTTTATTTAATAAAAAGTTGTGATTTTCAAAAATTCTAAAAAAATAGTAAAATATTTTCAAAAAATGTAAAATTTGATCTCCAAGAACATATCAATATGAAGATCGTGTTGAGATGTTCGGATCGACAATTAGAACTTTGGAAAATGCTACCTCACTTGGGGAATTAAACAACTCCTTTTACTTCTCATCACAGTCCATTTCTGCTTTAAAAATGTGTAGATGAATCTGATCAAATTCAAAATTTGTCGCTAAATTTTGAAATTTCTCCTCTCCATTGACTGGACCAGTCCAGTAAACTCCCATCCCCTCTCTCCCAGCAATTTCTTTTTCTTTTTACTCCGCTCACCTCTCTCTATAGCACGCGCAGCGAAACCCGCCAAAACCCTAGTCGTCGACCCCCCCACTCCGCCTCATCTTCGCCAACCAAATCGCCTCCATCGTCGCACCTCTCTCTCTCACGCGTATTCCCCATCGCTCAGACCTAAACCTAAATCGCACCAAGAATATCCTCTCCCGCTCCTCTCCTCTCTCGGCGCCAGACCCACGTGCCATCACGCCTCTCCTTCAAATCTCCTCCGAAACTCTCTACAGGTAGTCCTCTTTTTGAAAAATTTTATTTATGCATTTTCAAATAGACCCTTTTGTAAATACATATAAACAAAGGATCCTTTTGTAAAAACTACTATGCTCACTGTCTCATTACACTCATGTCCCTGATTTGAGCTTATGAGAGCTCACTGTTTTGAGTAAAATCCCTTAAAAATGTAAAAAAAATATGTTCAAGGGCTTTTCTGTAAATGAATCCCTTAAAAATGTCATAATTTTTGAGTAAATTAATCTTTGATTTTGACACTTACTTGATTATTTGCCTTAAGAACCCTGGATGAATCCCCCATCTGGTACAACTTAGGTAAAAAAAGTATACCAATTGTTCATATATTTACATTGTTCAAAAAAGTATACCAATTCTGTTTTTCCTCTATTTTTTTCATTTCTGTCTGTTGCCACAGGACCATAATTAACACGTTTCATTTCAATACAATTCTGTTTACTTCTATTTTTTTGCTTACATATTTTTTTACTCAATTTCAATTATGTTTTTGCTCATTGTGATAGCTGAAAAACAATGGAAAGGGCAAACACAAGCCGATGCTGCGGCGACCGTCGCGACGACGTCTCTCCTCTCCGCCTCCGCGCCTCTCTTCTCTTGCCCCTTCTATGTAGGTCAGATCCGCTCAACCCAAATCTACGACACACCGCAATATGTGATTTGGTCCGATTAGCGGATATGGAAAGGAAGCGGAGGTGAATGGGGAAAAGGATCCAATAACACGCGAAAACAAAATAAATACTGTGCTGCCTCCAAAAGACCAAGTAAGTTAATCCCTTTTTTTTTTTAGATTTATGGCTGCGATTTGATTTTGTCATCTGTACTATGTTTGGTGCGGTATACCTCAAGCTCATACTTCCAGTGAAAATAATCTCACATGTTACATCGGTGCGGTACACCTCAGCTCATACCATATTTCATGGTTGCTCTTTCAACAGTTCCTTGTTTCATAGAAAATTTCAAGGAAATAAGGCAATTTTGACAAATTCATAAATGGGCACTACATGCCAAGGAAAAGCTAACAAGAGAGATACGGGGATGCGTACTGTGCAATATTTCTTAATAATTTGCTGTGCTCTTTAAAGTATAAATGCTTCTGTTTGCTGAACATATACTTCTTAATAATTTGCTGTGTTTTTTCTTTTCTTTTCTTTTTGTTTTTGGATCGGTATCTAACTTTTTTTACCAGACTAATATGCTATCTATTCTCGGTCCAATTCAGGCGAGATTATGAGCTTCAGATTGTCGATCATTCGGGTTCACGGCAGATCTGATTTCAGATTAAGTCAAAGTCAGGAATCAGGATAAGACCGAGTTGTTTTAAGTCGATTTCAATTTTTAGTCCCTCGTAAAAATAATTGAGTTATGTCAGATTTGAGTCGGAATTAGAATGGAATTAGATCGGAGAGGGCTTTGGATCGGATTAGATTTTACATTGATTAAGGCATTACCTTCCATATATAATAATATTTTTTTATTTTTTATTTTTAAGAAAAATGAATCTTGTGATACTCCTATGTATCTGAGAACGACACAACTGGACTGTTAACGTCGCTCATAGGCTGTTTCGAGCATAATAGGAAACAAAATCGCTTGTTATTTCATTGGAATAATAGTACCATGTTATTACAACGACAATCCATCAATTTCAAGTACATAAAAAAGTGTCTTCGTTGAGATTCACGCACGAAAAAATCTGAATGGTTGCTGTTAGAATAACAAGAGTCCAGTTATTCACCTGTTATTCCAATGAAATAAATTGTAATAACAGCCGATTTGTTTCCAGCATAATAACTATGGATTGATGCAGACTGAGTATTCATTGGATTATAAAAAATCAAGGTAGATTGCTCCATGCTCTATTATACTCTAGAATGCATTTGGTTGGAGTAAAAATTTGCTTGATTCTGAAAGAGGGGAAAACAAGTAAATAAATGGCAGATTCCCACAAGAAGGTGATGAGTACATACATAGTTTAGAGTAGGAGTATGGGCCACAGAAAATACTACTGTTAAATGCAGTGGGTCCTGTCCTATCATATACACCTCGTGTTCTCTGTGTGCATATACCCGGGCCTACACCAACTCTTTGATACATCAATACATGGTATAGTTCCATTAATATCCCATGTACTAACAAACAATTGATACCAGTTGCATCTGTGGAAATCAATTATGTGATTAAAAGATAATTTACTGTAATCCAATAAGAATAGAATAATTTTGAATAAAATTCAAAGCCACTTATTTTACTTTATTATATTTGGACGTTTATTTATGACATTAGAATTATAATATATTTCAAATATTAATAAATAATTTAGAGAGAGGATCTAATGCTAATAGATACTGGTATCAAACAATGTCAATTTTTTATTTGGATTTTATTAACAAACTTAATAACTTCAGTGTTTCTTATATCATTCAATTACATGCATATAAAAAAATGAGCGAGTCTATGGCAATACGCATATTGCGGATCAATCTGTGTTACGGATCCATATCTTTATTTTCGAAGTTTAAATAGTCGATTTAAATTGTTAAACATGATCTCCATATGAAATGTACTTGTAGACCAAACTTTACATTTTTTAAAGTTGAAAGTTGACTGTTTGGATTCAGGTGCTATTGGTAATTCTTCTTCTTCTCCTATTTATTTCTGATTCATATTTGAATTGCTTGCAACTGGAGTTTCTGATATTGCACACGGGTAATATTTTCTCCTTTGATTAGCATGATTTACATTTCATTTCACAATTGAGAGTAAATTGACTCAATTGAAGCTTCGTGCAAAATTTAGTCAATTAATTACCCAATTGTGGGTTAATTACCAAAGGCAGGGTTAATTTTACCATTGTTGGGTATTGCTCAGGATTTAGGAAGTTGCAAGTTGGGGAATCCAGTGGAGCTTTTATAGTGCCTATATCATTTTGTGAGGGCCCCTGAACTGAAACTTTTCTGTTTCCGTCGCTGCATTTGCTGCAAATTACCTGACATTTGGACAAAAGAACAAGTGCAAGCATGTAAGCTAATTGTTGATGCTGTTCATGCGAAAGGCAGCTATTCTTTTGCCAGATTTGGTATTGTGTAAGGGTTCTTGTGGGAAACCCTTCTTTTTGGTGCGAAGCCCGTCACTGTTTTTGGCATCAGGTGTAGCATTTTATTACTAAGTTCATTTGCTCTTTATCATTACCGGCCGATCATCGCTCCTCTTGCGATTGCGCCTCCCTCGGGTAATTACTTGAGCACACCCTTTAATTGTTCCTTGATGTATGCTTGTTTGAGCCTTGTCAGTTTTGATTGAAGCCCGTACTTGTTCGTATCAGTTTTATTGATGATAATTGTGCACGGTTGTTGTTTTCCCGGTGCTTGATTGACCTGTTTACTTTTGGAATTATGGTCATTGTTCTGTTGATTTTCTGATAATCGGTACCAGTGGGTTTCCTTGCTTATTGACCTCTGTCGATGGTTACTGAGTTTTTGTAGTAATATGGTACTGGTACGGGTACCAAATCAGTACCAGTGTGCTTGTGAATGGTGGTGCTGATTTTCTAATAACAAGGACCAAATAGAAATATTATTAAGATTAAGGGTGTAGTTGTAAAAATCTTGACTTGTGATAATTTCCCTTATTTAGAGGGGACTGAATTGTAGGATGAGACTAATTAAATATAGTATTGGCATGTTAATTGAAACTACTGAAATAAATTTCAAGACCATGTTTTATGTGATGCATACTTAAATCAATATCGGTTTGACATATCTGCTGGATGTTCTTTGGAGTATGTATTGGCTGCATCTATTTCCTTGAGATGAGCTATTGAACTTAATATTAATCTAATATGTGTTTATTCTTATTTTTTTTTTAAATATCTCAAATCCCAATTATCTCTTAATCTCTCCATTGATATTGACTTGCATTTTTATCTATCAATCTTGATTTACATTTATATTTTTGTCTATACTGTTTCCTTAGTTCATTGCAAATCTGATTCAATGCCTTTTTTTTTCTCTCTGTACAATGATTATTCTAAAGCCTGATTGTGTGGTTAAATCCCCTTTTTTAACTTCATTGCAAAATAGCAATTAATGTTGACTACATTTATATTAATGAAGGAATGTAATTGTGAAATGTGTGCAATTTTACTAGCAAGGAAAAGTCAATTTGGTACAAAGGGTTTAGTTCTCCAATGCATAACTTCAAACAACACACAGAAAAAAAAAGAAAAAAAGAACAAGGTGTGTTAATTTGCTAGAAATTGGTTCAATTGGCAACTACAAGGGGAACTAAAAAATGGCCAGATTTTTAACCCCTACAGTCTCTGCAATTTTTTGTTAATATTATATTTGTGAATTTTAATCTATCAATATTGATTTCCGTTTATTGCCTATACTATTTATTTAGTTCATTGTAAATCTAATCCAAATGCTCTCTTTTTATTTTCTCGACATCGATTTTAGCAGGACCAATAAAAAGTAGGAAATCCTACGCTGTTGCTGGCCTCTACTCCTCTCTACTATCGTGGTGAGATTTCTAAAATCTACTACTGCATATTTTTTTTCTGTTTTCATATAAATTCTATGGTCTCTACTCCTCTACTCCCTTTTTAAATTGTAAACTAACACTTCTATACAAGGCCCGCCAGAAGTTTTAATATTTTTTTGAATATGTATGATAATGACCTTATGTGACTAAGTAATGTGCAATTATCAGAAAAAACATACATTTGTTCGAAGATGTCTCATCCGAAATGTCATGGTTCCACCCAGATGAAAATTAACTTTGGTCCCATTTTGGGTTTAATTAGTTTAGTCATGAAACTATTAATTTAAGCAATACCATCCCAAGATGCGACATGATTCTGTAAGTTGTGCTATTAATTAGTTTAGTCCTGGCTGCATTAGGGTTTGATATTGAAAATGCTAAAGAGCTTTCCAAAATAAAGTAAGCTTATTTTTCTTTTCTCTAAAAAGTATTTTTTTTTTCTTTTTATTCAATTGCTGGGTAGCCTGGTAGATAACCAAATAAAAGAATGATAGGGGTAAACTGCACAAATTTTGGTTTCTAATTTCAACCTTGCAATAACTTGTGCAAATTTTTTGAAGTTACAAGGAATATATATTCATTTACATTTTTTGTCCTCTTTTTCTGCATAAACATTTCAGTTACTTGTGTTTTGTTGTAGGTTCATAATGATGCTCCTCTGAGTTACAGATAATATATATATGATTAAGAGCTTGTTAATTTTTTGCAATGCTTATTTTCCTGAATTTTGATTTGTTATTACTAAAAAACTTAAATTACATTATATATGGAATATGTTATTCTAGGTTGCTATTTTAAATTGTTTTATTCGTCGCATGCTTTGTTTTGTTTGGCACTCTTCTTTTGTTTTTCTATTTTACTGGTATTGTGGAGAAACCAAAATAAATCATCCAATTCTGGTTACTTGATTATTTCCTTGATAGTGGGGTCGAAAGTATAGTAAAAAAAGGTGCAATCATTTGGAATAGACGAGGTTCAGCCAATGATTTCTTGAATAGACAGGGGGTCGAAAGTATAGTAAAAAAAGTGCAATCATTTGGAATAGACAAGGTCCAGCCAATGATTTCTGTTGTCGAACTAAAGCTTTGAATTTTGATCGGTGTAGGCCCTAGTTTTTAACAGGGAAGTTTACATATTAGTGTACTTATCAAATATTTCTTTTATTGGTCCTAAAGTTAGAATTTAAGAATTGTCGTTTACCGTTAATTGCTGCTTTACTTTGCAAAACAGTAAAACCACGATCTCGACCACAGAGGAAGAAACATTTTTAATTCTCCTATGGAGTTTGATAAGCCTCAATTATATATACTTTCGGTCGAGGTTTTATCTCCTAAACTGTACCAAAATTCTTGTGTTTTAGTCTAGTTTAGTATATAATGCACCGTAGAATCAAGTTATTGCATTTCTTTTGTCTAAATTACAGAAATTGAGCAAAAATGAGCAAAACAGTCATTTGTGCGGGCCGCACTAATTTGACCGAGAGTTTTGCGGGTACACGTGCGGGCCGCACGACCTCTTTTCCTTGGCCATTTTTCGGACGAAAACCAACTTTGTGCGGGCCGCACCGATTTAACCGAGAGTTCTGCGGGTGGCCGTGCGGGCCGCATGAAGGTCGTACGATTTCTCATTCCTTAGCCGATTTTCCAGCTGACTTTCAGTTTGTGCGACCCGCACGGATTTTGTGAAGGCCGCAGGAAGGCCGCACCAATGCCATTAATGCCTTAATTCATGATATCTACTCAGATTTGCTGCCAGATTTTGGGAGATTGTTTCCCAAGACACGAAATTAGCTATATATGGGCAGGGAGGCAGCAGGAGAAGACATTCTTCATTCTAGGTTTAATTTCCACATCTCTCTACACATTTTCTATCTTCTCCCAGTGATCAAAGGCAATTAGAGCAAGGATTGAAGGGATTCTCGAGCAAGCAAAAGTGAAGATTAAAGGCAGTGAGCGAAGAGATTGGTGTAGTCTATTCTCTTACTTGTTTTACTTTGTTTTCATTATGATTTTTCTTGTATTTTTCTTAGATGTTAACTCACTCATGAGAGGTTAGATTTCTTCTCTAGGGGTTTAGGCTAAAAACATAAATTTGTGTTGAATCTATATTTACTTGGATTAATTTCTTTATGATGATTGTTTGCATGTTTGTTTATTCTTGTTGATTTTACAATTCATGTGCTTGTATGATTTGATTGCTTGTTAATTTCCCGCTTGAGTCTAACCAACTTAAGATGCTAAGAACAATAATTAATGGTACCAAATTGTATACATGAAGTACTCTAGGATTAAGATTAGAAATGACCAAATCTATTTATTAGTCCGTAACCACAAGAAACAAATGTTGAATTGAGGTGAAGGACTTAATCGTGAATCCTCATATTTGATTGGGACACCTATAATTGAACCGAATATCGTATGAAGAACTTAACCGTGAAGTATTGGTATTTAGGGATAAACTAGGCTAACCTATGCTTATAGTCTAGATAGCTAGGGTGAATGACTTAATCGTGAAGTCCGAATTATCTGAACACGTTATTAATTCACGAAAGTGACCCTTTTTGATATTTACGGCTTAGAAACTCCATAATTGCAAACATGAATTTAGAATACTGAGTAAATGTAGATTTGACCAAATGATTGTATGTCGATAGCCCATAGACTCTTATCCATTTGAATCACAAACTCATTTTTATTTGTTTGTTTTAAATTATCTTGTTTTAGTTTCAACTCTTAATCGGGTATTGAACCCAAAACCAATTTTACAACAAACCGCCCCCATTTATACTTTATTTGCACTATTTTATAGTTAATTAATTTAGTAAAAAGTAATATTTCCCGTTATCTTTGGATCAATACTCATAATTACTACAAGGATAGATTGTGCGCTTGCAATTCAATCTAACTTTGTGTATTTAGAGTTTTATAAATTTAAAGCAGAAGTGTACGAAATAGATCAATTATTCCTATACCCAAAATACACAACAGAGTTCCTTGAGAGATATTGCCTTTTGTCTATTTTTTTTTTCTTCCTTTTCAATTTTACTATGCATTTGTCATGTACAGAAAGGGAAAAATTGCATAATACTAACAATTCTCAAATTGTTGTGAAATTTTAAAGAACCGTCTTCCTTGATTTGCAGATATCCATGCTTCATAGGAACTTTATAGGAAATTTCTGAGATTCTTAAATAGTGTAGAAATTTTTTCATCTCTCTGTAAAGATCTTTAGATGGTGTTCTTTTGCAATTAAAGAAAGAAAAAGAAAAGCTAAAAGCTCCAATCAAGATTGTTGAATATTAGATTAAAAGGTATTTTTTATCAGAATTGGGGCAGATTGTAAAGATGTAAATAGTACATCTGTGGAGAAGGCTATCATGGTGTAGGGCATATATGATCAATAATTCTTTTTTGGGTTTTAAGCTATGTAGTTTACAATTTTTTTTCTTTCTTGTCTGTACTTTGTTGAGAAAAATAAATGCCATAGTATTGCCAGGTACTTCTGAATACATAAGAGTGATGGTTCCTCTTTACTGACTTCTGTTGATGAAATTGACATAGATTGATCCAAATAATATTGAACTCACAATAGCTAGGTCTGGTGGAGCTAGAGATTATCTCGAAAGTGTTGAGAACGAGGATAACAGAATGTTGCTTCTACACTTAACAACAAATCGTTGGATTATGAGGGGTTTACATACTCGCTGTTGTTTAAAGAAGCTTTTAAATGAATTTTAGGGAATATTTGCAATCAAACATGTGTATCCCAAAATGGATGTAAGCTTACGGTTGAATGCAAAAAAAAAAAAATCTTATGAATGTTTACAAGATCTCTCCTTATTAATATATGTAATCACGTTTAATACTTATTTATATAATTCCTTTGTTAAATTTAATTGTGATTTTGTGTCACAATTAACCATAAGAAGAGAAGTGAGAAAAAAAACAATACACATGTGAGATAATTAATAAATCATCTATAACAATACAAATTTCACAATATGATAATTAAATTTAACAAAGTATCTATCACAGTACAAACATCACATTTAAAAAAATTAATCAAAACAGACTTTCAATCTCCATGGCAATGCGTGGTCGGCACTTGACTAGTATATAGTAAGCCATGATTAATACAATGGTTGGGTGGGTGGAAAAAGTAAAAAAAAAAAAAAAAATTAGAAATATATCAAAAAGGTCTTCGATCATTGACATGATAAAATTACAGAAAAGATTTGTGCGAACCAATCAAATCAATTAAAAATTTCACCGCTTCTTCATTTGACTTGATGAATTTAATTGACCTAATAATGCTCCTTAATATGTTTTTTTTTTTTCAAATGATCAGGGATATACTTCTGACAGCTGGTGCATCATTTTAATCAAACACCACCGAGGATATCGAATTGCAATTTTCTTGAGAAAATAGGAGAACTAATTAACCTGTATATAATTTTATACAAGAAACTATTTGATCATTTTTTTTTAATATTTTGGTACTCCATCGAGTAAATTTAAATTAATTATAAGATTATCCTGCATGTAATTTTTTGAATTTTTATTTTGTGCGGTAACTAAAATCGGAACAATTTAAAATTCATGAGACAGATTAATAAACAGGGAACATGTGTGAATTTATTACGGGTAAACTATAAATTTTAAGTTATTGCAGATGATCTGAATTCCAATCTCCTTACATTGATCTTTAACTTGGGGATTTTCTTCGAACAATTCGTAGCGGCTAAAGATTTAACGAGTCAAAAGTTCTGCAGAAAAGGGTAATATTAATTCATTGCACAATTCGTTATACATCGGCTCCATTGAAAAGGAGATGCATGCAATGCAATAATATGATTTTTTTTTTTTGCCTTTCATGTTGAAATCAGCGCGCAATAATTAGTTTAGTACCCAATTTTTCTGACATTTTCAGAAAAGGAGATGCATTTTTAATCTAAGAGCCCCTAAAATTTTTTGATGACAACTATTTTAATATTTTGGTTTGATATTTAAAAAAAATATATTCATCTCGTCTTTGTGATCAACATGAATCCAATATCAGAAATATGTAATAACTGTTTTGTACAAACTATATTTTATTTTTGGAATTGATCCAAATAATATATATATTATGAGGAGGGATCAAGTTACAACAACTATTTTTTTCATTTTCAAAGTCCAAATCGTCGATCCAAACCATTCAACATAATTATCTAAATAAAATGTGCTTGCAGATCAAATTTTACATTTTTTTGAATTTTTTTACTATTTATTAAGATGGGTACAAAATTCAATGGTCTTAATATGACTATTTTTTGTAAAATACTTAATAAATAGTAAAAAAATTCAAAAAAATTGTAAAATTTGATCTGCAAGCACATTTTAATGTGGAGATCATGTTGAACGGTTTGGATCGATGATTTGGACTTTGAAAATGAAAAAAATGGTTGTTGTAACTTTGTTGTAACTTGATCCCTCCTCATATATTATTTATATTAGCTAAGAAGAAGAGAGGAAAATAATTTTCCATACATTACGATATTGATTAAATAATACGTAATCAATTAAGTAAGCATTGCTTGTGTTTCCGAATTTAGCATATAGCTATAAAGTAGTTTTGGATTTTCGAGGGTAAATGAGTCATTTCTATATACTTTCAATTTGTACACAGTGACATTTCAATTTATATGTGTTTGTGTAAGAGTCAGAAGCATGTACTCTTGAAAGCCGACTAATTAGAAGACTGATATGTGTGAGTTAATTGTTAAAACTACATAAGTCCATATGTCTCCTTTTGGCATGGTGAATAATGGTACAGTATTAATTCATTTCCCAATCACCGTAAAATACCATGTGGTAAAAAATTGAAATCATACTTCAGTATGTATTTTACAGGTTTTAACTGAGCATGTTTCTGGGTTAAATAAACGGCTAGGTTGCAAGCGACCATTAATTGGGCTTGGGCCCAAAATGAGTATATGGGCTGGGCTCGTTTGTGTTTAGACGAGAAGATGAACAAATTAGAAAGATCGCTTCCTGGATTAGAAATTAGAGATTACAACTCACTGCATAGAATAGAGAGAGCTACAAAGTAAGCGACGCATAAACATGAAAAATCGCGAAATTTTATGCTCGATTAAGTTTCACTTGAGAGATGGGTGAGAAAGACCGCAATGTGTTTGATAAAATTTCACTTTAGATAGAAAGAGACCTTGGCAGCCGCCGAGCAAGTAAGGATTGCCTTGGTATCAGCTGTAGCACTTGACCCAGTAACCCGAATCATTGGTCGAGTCGAAAATTGAAACAATGTTTTCGTATGGTCCAATCGAGCACCACCAGGGCTTGCAAGCACAGACCCGGCTTCCTCAATCAGCACCACGTAGCTGCAAGGGTTGAAATAGAAGGAAAAATCGGAATCGGAATCGGGATTGGCACCGTCCGATTCCGACCTTGATCGGAAAAATTGTCGGAATTGGCCGAATCGGATCGGAAAATCGGTACAAATTGAAATTCTCATATATATAAATGAGCTGTAGTTTTAATAACAAAGGTTGTATGGTGTGGTGGTAGTGGACTTTGGTTGCTTAGCTAAAGGGCATGGGTTTGAGTCACGCAGAGAGCTCAAAAAAGTTTTGGAGTTTGTTTAATTCGCATTTCGGCCGTTTCGGTGGAGTCGGTTTATTTTTGTCCGGAACGGCCGAAGTTTGACTTAAATCAGGCCGGAAATGTCGAAATTTGACTTGAATCAGGCCGGAACGGCTGAAATTTGATGAAATCTACACTAACCGCGTAACTCGGCCTGAAATCGGATCGGTACCGTCCGATCCCGCTCCGGAACGGCCGATTTTTCCTTCTATGGTTGAAATTTGTACACCATGGAATTGTTGAACCTCGGAGGTCGAACTCGACCTGGTATACAAAGGTAACCACATGTAATTAAATTTACCGTGAGATAGTGCCACCCCTAAGGATGTGCCTATAATTATTGAATAATTGCTTAATTGTAAAATATATATGTTGGTCGTGCCAAAGAAAAATCATCTCTTCTCTCTGTACATCTCTCTATTCCTTAATTTTTCTGATACCCGGTAATAATTCATCCCCTTTCGAATGAGTTATGTGGGATTGACAACAGTAATGGATGAAATTTCTAACGATTCGAAATAGAGGGTTTAATTTAAGAGAAGGAATTAAGCTCTTACCAAGGATAATAATAATAATAATAATATTATTAATAATAATAATAATAACGGATTAATGATAATAATAATAACAATAATATTATTATTAATAATAATAATAATAATAATAATAATAATAATAAATATAGACTGAGGCTAGTGTGTGCTCACGATGAGGGCTTGGTAAGCTTAACCCTAAATCTAACGGATTTGGTTAAGACGACAAATCCTAACAGATCCCCTTGAGGATTGATGCGTGTACATGCATAATTTTGAAATTTTCGAATTCATTTAGTTGAAATCCATCTTTCTAATTCTATGTTTCTCATTTTTTCCAAAATACGTAATATATTCTAAAAATAAAAAATTTTGGACTTCTTGTCCACCCACTATTTACCTTCGGAAAATCTCCAGTTCCTCTGCCACTTCAGCGACAATTAATTAATGGACTCAGTGTTGTTTGATGCGGTTTTTTAATGGACCTTATTTACTGGATTTTTTTATTCATTTCATTTAAATTTTATGTAATTTACGAGCCTCAAATAATGAAACTACTGTTCATAATTACTGGAAAGAATAAAATTTATATATTTAACAAGCCATAATTAGAACAATGCATGGTTGGATGGGTGGAAAAACAAACAAAAAAAACAATCAAAATGGTCCTCAAGCGAAGTTCAGCTCGATGACATGATAAAATCACAGAAAGAATTTCTGCGAACTAATTAATCAAATTAATTGTAAATTTCATCGTTTCTTAATTTGAACATTTGATGAATTTAATTGACCAAATATATAGTTACCGACCAGAGACTAGTTGCGTTTCACAAAGTTAATTTCCGGCCTATTAAGATGCTTCGAGTGAATTGCGTTTGAAATTATGGGATATTTAGAACCTGGTGGTTGGTGATTCCCCCCTTCTTAATTGGTAGTGATGAGAACGAGAAAGTTGTTGGTGATCCCCCATTGTAATTATGAAGAAGCATGCATGGTTGACTACGAGTCGTTAATCTCGGGCAACTTAGTATTATCTATTCTCTTATAATTATTAGAAAATAGATACAACTGGGTATATATTAAGATTCATTTATTGTACCCATTGACTCTAAATTAATCACGCCATGACAGATATCCATGTGCAAGCCTATTGCACTCTAGATGCAGTTAAATCTCGGTATAACAATAGTGTAGTGAGTTATTAATTAACCAGCTACCTCTCATGTTATTTGTTGCACTTGCACGAATTTGTCAAAAGTATGTTCATTTTGTAAAATGTTTTTCCGTGCCATGGTCCTGCCATAAGCTGAACTTGTAATAGAACGCAATTCTAAGTTATCAACACAACACGCTTCCCAAGGAATAGTTACAACAAAGTAAGCAGTGGTTAGCTCTTTTGTCTTTTCCCAAAGTCAATTAGCTGTTATCGTTATCTTCAAAACCTCCGTCTCATCTACTCCAATATGAATTTTTCAGAGTGACGCGTTGCATATTGAAAAAATGTCTGATTCAGATTTGGACGTAAACGATGGCTACACCTAATCCAGACCGACTAAGGAGTTGTATATACAACTTGAAATCTGATCCACATAACTAAATGGCATGAGGCGGTCTTCTAAATAATTAAACATTTTTATTACTTTGACCGCATGGGAGACGGCATTGCCTTTATTAAGAGTTACAACTTTCGTTGAATGCATGGGAGGTAGGGGTGTCAACGGGTACTGTAAGGGTCTGGTGGAAGTATTTTCATACTCATATCCGTTAAAAATTGTGTTTATCCGTACTCTATCCTTAGCCGCTACGAATTATCTTATCTATATCCTACCCTTACCCATTATGGTTGTCGGATAACGAAACGGTAGCGGGTAAAATCACGGGTAATGCTATTATAATTAAAAAAATATTATTTACTAAATAATACATTAAAACACATTCATTTCACAAATATTTATACATGCTTTAAAGGTCTAAACTTTATTGAGATTTGTTGAAATTTATTTACGTGTTTTAATAATTAATTAAGCGTAACACAACTATCAAGAATAGTTGGAGAATTAATATTCATTGCCCATTAATATATATAATATATATAATTTTTTTTTATAATTACCCGATCGGATAACGGGTACGGAATAGGCTTTACGTGTACCCTTACCCGTTAGATAATGAAAAAAATCTTACCCGTACCCATCTTATCGAATACGGTACGGGTCAGATAAACAGATAAAAGGGTGCCATTGACACTCCTAATGGAATGTATTCTAGGAGTTTGAAGGATTAAAAATAATTTCAAACTTTGACTGCATGGGAGAGCTTTTAATATTGAGACGGTATTCTAAAAGTTTTGTTGATTTACTGTAGGATTAATAGCCTTTATTTGTTTTGCATTTCCAAAGAGAGCTTTTATTGTTTTTTTTTTTTGTACTTTAAATATGTACCAAACCTCCTGTGGGAGCAGGAATGAAATAGTAGTTACTTGTTTGTTCTACTTGTGTCTTCATTATACTTTTCTCCATTATCACTTAACTGGTACGTGAGCTTAACGGGTAAGATCGTAACGGGACTGTTTTGCGTCACAGAGCCAAATATTGATAATATTAGTGTAGAGTCAAATAAAGAGTTATTAACATCTTCATATCTAACATATGGATTGTATATGCTCGAAAATTCTTGACTACTACAATTAACAGCAAAGAAGAAAAAAAATACTACCATTTAAAAAAGCCAGCCACTGAAAGATACCAGGTGGCACTCTCGTAATGGGGGTTTTATAAAGGCACGGATCATAGCCTAGATGTGTTTGTTGTATACTTCTTAGTAGTTTTATCTAGATTGGATGAATATTGGCGGGTAGCACTTAGTAAAAAGGAAGAATTAAGAAAAAATAGAAAAAGTTCAGCACTTTATTTACTCGACTAGTAAGCTAGTCTTCCAAGTTAATTAAAGTCATGGTTTTTGGTTTCATGACCCCGTTCTAGGTATACGGTATACCTAATAATACATTGATATTTAGAAGCAACAAATTTATACACCATGTCTATTTAAAAATTTAGTCGATGAATCTTTCTACTTCGAAGCTCAATCATTCGTCTTTTATCAGAAAAACGAAAACGGCATGAGCTTCTTTCTCCGAAATTGAGAATCAGTCTGGAGTCATAAGAATTAGTGTAATTCATAAGAATCGGGCTGGAATTGGCACATAATCGCTCGACTCAGCCGATTTAACACTGTTTAACCCGGTTTTTTTTGCTGAGAACTCGCTCTTTGCATAATTTGGTCCAAAATCGGCTTGGTGAGGTCCGATTCCCATTTGACTTGGTCAAGTTCGTAAACCATATTTTTTTAATGGACCCTCTAATTTACTGTATTGTTTGGTGCATTTCATTTCAATTTTATGTAATTACGAGCCTCACATAATGGAAGTAATTTGAAGTTTAAAAAGGTGTTCAAGTGGTACAATTTTTTTTTCCCGAAAAAGACAGTCTGTTTCATTAAAGAAACTGAAATTTTTACAAGAAGTTAGACATAACTTCCCCCACCAAGTCTGTGTTTTAACATCAAATTGAGCTTACAGCTCCAAAATTTTTTTAAAAAGCATCACTAAGTAATAAATTTTTTTGAAACCAACTTAGATTACAACTTTTTTTTTAAAAACAATCTCCACACAAGATGATTTCCGGTATGTAAATTTGAAATCCGGATATCATTGTCAGTTTGCAATTAAGCCGGATATCACTGTCTTTAAAAAAGTTGTAATTAAGTAGGTTTTTAATTTTTTAAGTTTTCAAATTAATTCTACAGCTCCCTGACCCCTCAAGAAACATCCACCAAAGTTTTAGCCTATTTGGCAATCCTACAATAACAGGTAATCTACATATATTAGAGAACTAATGTCTCCAAAATTATTTTTTTACTCAATGTCATCTGGCTTCGCAGCATTAAGTCAGCATCTAGCAGCATCACTAGTATCACCTTGTAAATTAGCCTGCCTAGAGGTAAAGGATGTCACGATAATATTACAGAAAGGATTTGTTTGAACCAATCAAATCAATTATAAATTTTATCGTTTTTATGTTCATATGATCATCTGATGGATTTAATTAATTGACCTAGTTTGCGTTTCACCAAGTTTGTGGACAAGCAAGGCCCTTGGAGTGAAGTCTGGTTGAAATTAAGTGATATCTACAACCTGGGGGTTGGTTATTCCCCCCTTCTTAATTGGTGGTGATGTGATCGATAAAATATGGGGTTAATATTAAGGACATGTTGGATGAAGCATGGTGTACTACAATTAAGCCGTTAATCTCGGGCAACTTGGTATTATCTATTCTCTTATAATTATTAGAAAATGGATACAGCTGGGTACATATATATTAAGATTCATTACTGTACCCATTGACTATAAATTAATCACGCCATGAGAGATATCCATGTGCAAGCCTATTGCTCTAGCTATGCACTTAATTCTTGGTATAACAATAGTGTAATGAGTTATTAACCAGCTGTCGCGTTAGTTGTTACTCTTGTACGAATTTGTTAAAAATATGTTGATTTATTGAAACATTTTACCTAATTTATACTCTTTTCTTTTTTTCCACCGTTAATTGTAAAATTTGGGTCCCTTCTATATTAATTTTGGGCTCCGGCCCTAAGTGTTGTTATCAATATATAGGTTGAACCATGCAAGTTTTGATTATTTTTCTATCATATTTTCCAAGTTTATAGACTCAAATTAATTAATCAATAAAAATATAATATTGTGTGTTGAATAAGTTGTTTAGGATGATTGATTATTTACATTAGTTTATTACACCAATAAGTACTATTGCTTGAAAGTTGAAATAGCGACCATTAAATTTTAACGACAATAAACAGAAAAAAAATACTATTAATAGTTAAGTTAGGACTTCAAGTTAATCTTGTAATTCTAACTCGCTCATACTCATTTATTTAGGTTGGCTCAAGTTCACCTTGCTGGTATTGCATAATTGGCTATATATTGAAAACATTTTCTTTGGTCACCCGTTTAAACTTGATCCAAACATATTGATGGACCAAAATGGTATTACTAATTTTAAAAGATTTATAAACCCTAATTGTACTTATGTTCAGATCACAAGCGCATGATCCTAACATGTAGTATGATTGGAGTGTCGATTCATAGGAATAGTGTACTAGATTATAAACAATTTTCACTAGTTTAGGTACTTCGGATTTTCTTAAAGTTTGATGTGGTGGCGCTAATTGTGCTAAGGTTTGAGTTAAACAGTAAATAGAGGGCCTCTTGGGTTCATGTTCTCTCCTTCTTAATTATGTAAAATATTAGTTTTGACGTTACTCTACTCCGCATGCAGCACTGTCATTATCGCATGCAGCCTAGATTGTCTCATAGCTCCCCCGCATGCGGCACTGTCACTACCCCACAGGGCGTGCTGGGTTTCTGTGTACGTGATTTGAAAGGCTTTCTGATCTCGCGATCGGCTTTTGGGCTATCAATTCTAAAGTATTCTAGGTATGCAATTATCTTTCTCACACAAACTTAATTGATTATTTCTATTCTACCCCACAATTAAATATTACAAAGACCCTACCTAATCTAGGTGTTTCTTAATATGATCTAAATTGATAATTTACGCTATCATGCTAAGGGAGCCCACTGGGTTCTAACCCTAATCTTTAAACCACTGCCAAACCTCGTTAGCCGAAGTGTTTGAAGCACTTACATCACTAGTAGAAAATGTACAGATAGTATCGCCCTATCAGGATCGGACTTGACCAAAATGTGATACTAATACTTTTAGGATCGGACAAATAGTATGAGCCGACCTTGAAAGTAGGTATCATGATCAGTCATCATTCAAGAACCGTTCTTGATAGTCCAGAACATATCAGGAACGGCTGTTTACAAACGACCGTTCTTGATAGTGACTTATCATGAACGACTATTTATAAACGACCGTTCTTGATAGTCCTGGACTATCACGAACGACTATTTATAAACGACTGTTCTTGATAATAACTTATCAGGAACGACTGTTTATAAACGACCGTTCTTGATAGTCCTGGACTATCAGGAACGGCTGTTTATAAATGACTGTTCTTGATAGTGACTTATCAAGAACGGTTGTTTATAAACGACCATTCTTGATAGTAGCCCAGGAAATATTAGAAAAATAGATATATCACAGGAAAAATAACTCCTAGAAGGCTAGCAAGAGTCCAACGCAAGCCGAGTTTTGAGATTCGTGCAGAATGAATAAAAGGTTGGGTTAGATTCAAACTAAACTAAACTTTGAGAGAACGCACGGATCGGTGAGGTGTCGAAAAACTTTGAGATATCTCTCTCATTCCTCAATCGATCCCTCCCGCCTATGAAATTTGAAATCCTCTATTCTATTCTATTCTCTCTCTCTCTCTCTCTCTCTCTCTCTCTCCTCAATTCTATTGTTTCTCTCTTCCACTCTCCAACAACAACAACAACGAGGTGTGTGGGTAAATACATGCAGTTCGTTTCTATTTCAATCAACTTAGTCGATCATGCTTCTTAGTGATGCACACACGGTGTTTGATTTAATGTCTCTCTCATCTCCTCTATTATGTAGTGTTGCTTGCTTCCCAATTTCTTGGAGAATGAATTGCAGGGAACCGGTACCGGTACCGGTACCAGACAAGGTGTTACCCAGCTTTGCTGATTTTGAAGGGGAAGGACTAAGGAGATGAATGAAGGCTTTGCGTGCATAGAGGTCTTTGTAGGCTAATATCAGCAATCAATTTTGCATTAGATAGTCTTTTATACTGGTTTAATTTTCACTATTATTTTGTACAACTTTTTCAAAAAATTTACTTATTTTGTTATTGAATTTTGACTTATTATTTTGCGCACCTTATAATCATTCAGGGAACACAGACGGACAGGCTGAGAAGAGAAGGGAAAGAAAGAAAGGTTGATTAATTTTAGGATGTGTTATTTTTTAATAATTTAGGATTATTGTAATTTGGTGAACTTGAACTTGTTTAATTTTAAGTATGTGTTATTTTGTAATAATTTACGATGTGTTATTTTGTTCCATTTCACATTTCTTATATTGTTGCTTGTTTCAAATAGACCAGCAAAAAAAAAAACATGAACGGTTGTTTATTAAAAGGTCGTTCCTGATACTTAAAATTAGTATCGGTTGTTCTTAAAGGTCGTTCCTGATTGTCAACATCAGTATCGGCTAATAACAAACGACCGTTCCTAATTGTCAACATTAGTATCGCTATATATAAATAATCGTTCCTGATTGTTGAATCTGTATCGGCTCCTTGACGGATCCTGATTAGTGTACTATCAGTATCGCCTCCATTCCGTTCCTGATAGGTGATTTTTGACTATTCTTGATAGATGATTTTCCACTAGTGAATGCATTATCCTTCTCATACAAAAATGCACAGACTTTTCACCTATTGGTATGTGGAGGACATTGGCATGTAGTAGATAGAACTATGTATGCAAGAATTTAATAAAAATGATTCAAATAATAAAAGTAAACTCAAATCAACATACACAAAACATAAACATATATTAAAACATAAATAAGAATTCAATTACAACCCTCATCCTAGAGATGAGAAGTTTAGCTTCTCATAACTATGGAAAAATAAAAGGCATAAAATAAAGAGAACATAAATTACAACCCAATTGAAGATGGATGAACATCTGCCTCCTTAGATGACGCATTATTCTCCTTCTTGGCTTCCGAAGGCTACCATTCTCTCTCTAAGTAACTCCCTAACCTAACCTAGCAATGAGGATTGCTAATCACGATTCTATGGACTTAACACAATTAAACACGCACACCAAAATCAATTACAAGAGCCAAAACACGCACACCAAAATCAATTTATAGCCTTCCTAAATGAGAGGGAGTAGTGGAAGTAGCGGAGAAGGTGGAAACTTGGAGTGCACTTCAAGTTTGCATAGATAGAACCAAAAATAACAAAAATAACTTGGCTCTGAAGCAATTACATCCTTCTAGAAGAATTCTGCCGAAAATAGCATCAACGGTGGAGATTTGATCAGAATCAAAACAGTCCACGGATTGAGTCCATGAATCATGTGGCATAAGGGTATGCCGCGCGCATTGCTGTAATTTCGCTATTTTGCATGTTGTGCACTTCGTGTGAGGTGTTGAATGCTCCATGCGATGCTCTGATTTGGTGTTATCTCCAGAAATTACCTAAATATAACACTTTTGCTCCGTTTTTGGCCTAAATACGGAACATTTTCCAAAACCTTCCAAAATAGCCTAAAAACACGTTTGCGGTAAATAAATTGGAAAAATTGTTACTTTGCATTCGCTTTTGGCTATTTTCCGCAAGAAAAAATAGTGATTTTCGCTATATGTTTTAGCTTCATCACATATCTTGGTACGTATTTGTGTCAGAATAGTCACCATGACACGATTGGATATCTACAGGATGTTCAAATGAAGGAACTAATATTATTTGAGCAATCAAATATGTTGATATCGGCAACAACATGAAGAGGCAATTTGGTATTTCCTTATATGCCGCTGGTACATAATTGACAGAGATTGTAATTAGATTTCTTAGAGTGAATATTACTTTCTATATCTTGTATGACTTTCTATATGATAAGAAAATGAGGATATATGAAGGTGGGCTGCTCATGAATTGAGCGCATCCGAAAAATACTGAATAATATTTTTCTGAATTGAGCGCATCATGAATTGAGCTCATGAATTTTGTTCTATCTTATATAATTCTAATATTTTTTGTCAATTTTATAATGTTAATTCTAAATTTTAGAGTTCTTAGTGATAAGCATTACAAAGCTTTTTTGGATCTAGATATAATTTCTCTCTTTTTTTCTAAAGTTTTGTTAAGCGATCAACATAATATTGATTATTTAATCTATGAAGTAACTATGAGTTATTTATGCTTTGGTATTTAAAATAATATAATAAATATCACAGATAATTAAGCTCCTGTAGAATTTGACCCAAACCAAATTTGAATTACTTTGAGCATAATAGCCTAACTGATATCAGGCTCAAATTGAACTCCATTTAAAATTATAATTAATTAATCGAATTAATTTAGATCAAACTCACTTCAACTCGAGAACCTGTTTTTAAGCTAGTGACTAAATGACAAAAACATAAAAATAATATCCTTACGGGAGTGGCTGCAAAATTCAGATAAAAGATATTTTATAAATATTTAAAAGTAAAAACTTGTTCTCTATTTTTATTTAAATATAAGAATTAGATAATTTTGTCCAAAGTTTTATCTTAAATACTAAAATTAATATATCTAACATTCTTTAAAAAAAATCACTCTAACTCAAATTCTCCACACGATTCTCCCATCAGCTGAAGTAATACAAGGCATGTCTTACTTTATCTACACAACACGCTTCACAAGGAATAGTTACAACAAACCTGTAAGAAGTAGTTAGTTCCTCTTAATTGTATTTGTATCTCCCCAAAGCCAACCAGCAGTTATTGTTCTCTTGAAACCTCGATCTCATCTCTTCCAATTAGATTTTGTCATACTTGCATTCTCTTGTTTCCGCCGAAGTAACATGGATCCTTTGTCAATTGCGGCAGTCGGCTGGTCAATTACGGCAGTTGGCTGGCTGATGAGTGTTCTGGTCAGCAAGGCAGTAACTGCGTTGTTGAAAGCATGGGCAAAGCGCATGGGCCTTAAACAAGAGATCAAAAACCTCATGAGGGAGCTGCTGCAGCTTAGTTCCCTGCTTGTACGTGCCCGCCTCCATTCTACCGACAATACTTTTCTGGATGAGTTGGTTCCAGACCTTAAGCAACTCCCGTATCGAGCTGCAATCTTGCTTGCCGAATTAGACTACTACCGGCTGGAGGACAAGATTCAGCAGAGAGGTAAGCCTTTTAATCATTGTTCTCTCATATTTACACATTCATAATTCCAAGATGTACAATTTTTCATGATCAAAACAAAATATATAAAATTAAACGAAAGTCTACATGTGCCTTTGACCTTTCATGATTTGTGAAGTCCCATGTAAGAAATTAGACAAATCATCAATGGATCCATAAAGCACGTATTGCCTTTGTTTCTGTTACCAGTAAGTATCGGCAGAACCAAAGTGAAAAGAAATATGGGGGAGAGAAAAAACAAGGTATTATATCCAAAATTACCATATTGATTATGCAAATAAAATTTCCATCATAAAATAAAAATTGAAGATCTAAACAAGAAATTAGTAAAGAAAATTATATTAGCTTTGACTTCTTCATAGAGTAAGCATACTAACAACAGATCTGTTCTTCTTGATAAT
The DNA here is from genome assembly GCA_025461045.1 of Carex parvula. Classification (NCBI taxonomy): domain Eukaryota; kingdom Viridiplantae; phylum Streptophyta; class Magnoliopsida; order Poales; family Cyperaceae; genus Carex; species Carex parvula. Next base: position 1,765,040 of record JAJGRW010000050.1, on the reverse strand, counting down.
AATATATAACTGTACTCCAAAAACTGTAATTGGCATACATGTTTGCATGTACGGTATGCATACATATATATAAGCTAGCTTATGGCTTCTGGTAGAAGTAGCATTCATTAATACTGATAGTTTTACATACTTTGTTGTTGTAATTGTGTTGCTTCATAAAGCTTGGAGAATGGAGATGATACAATAATGCAACCATTTTTTATTCATCTGGTACTTACAAGCAATATCTAGTGTTAGTGTTTTTTTATTATATATGTCATAATTAGTATAGTATGTCTCAGAAGTTATGGCAGATGACCATTCCTTTATTTTGTGGTCTCATATTATGATACATTTAATTTCTGTATTTTGTATAATTTTTCTAACAGGCACCGAGGAGAATGTAAATTGCAGCAATGAACCATCAGCTGCATCCTCTTCCATCTTTTCAACTTGGAAGGGGATGTTTTGTTGCTCAGCACCGCCTGAACCACTACCCAAAATCTTCAGAATTAATCTGTCCCGAAAGATGAATGAGTTAGCCAAGCTGTTGCAGAAATATAAGGAGGAAGTACACAAGGCTGTGGAAACAGGATCACTAGTTATAACTTCCCAGAATACAAAAAGTCAAACTGAAGCAACAAACTTACCCCAAAAATCACCATTTCATACTGGACATAGAGAAGTTGTTGGGAGAAACCAAAAGCATGACCAACCACTGAACTCATTGAAAAATGAAGAATCTGCAAAAGTTGGTAAGGTCCTTGTTTAGTGTCAAGTTTCAGATAATCAAAGACACACTCCCTCAAACCACCCTCCCTTTCTTTTATATCATTGAATTATTTTTTCTTACATAATTCTACTTGGCCTCTGTGCCTCTATTTATGTACCTCATAGAGTCGCACAGCCATATTCAATAGAAAAGGAAATACATCAATTTAGAAGAAATAAATCACCATATAGGCCAACTATGGAAACCACTATTATACCATTCAAATATTGCCTATACATAACAATAATAAACTTAGATTAGTAAATAAATCAAAGGTGCACCGCCTCCTTCATGACCTCCTTCATGACTCATGTTAGATTAGTAAACAAATCAAAGGTGCACCGCCTCCTTCATGACCTCCTTCATGACTCATGTTAGATTAGTAAACAAATTAAAGGTGCACCGCCTCCTTCATGACCTATATTGGAAGATGCCGAAGTGTGGCTTTTGGCTTCCATTGTTGCCCTTTGAGAAATCACCATTGACGTCGTTGGACGTCACCCCTTCACAACTAACTAGTACTGCCTGTTGTACTATTGTTAGTTTCAAGAAAAAAATTCATTAATTTTGCGAGGAGCTGCAAGGTGCGAAGCCTAATATGGTCATTTTCGCACACTTCTTCACTGTGCTCGTCGTAAATCAATATTTCTTGATGGTGAAAAAGAAAAAGAATTGTCCCAAGATTTTTAACACCTTGGGGAATCCATGGCTTTAACGGATTGATGCCTAGAATGAGGGTTGGGTATATATTCCGGACCCTAAAAATGTAATGTCTCTGGGAAAAATCCGAAAAAGATGGTGACCCATGAAACTCGAGGGAAAAACCATGAAGCAATCCCTTTCATATGTGGAGAGTTTCCAAGATCTTGAGGTTTATGGAGCAATCGAGGACCTTGTTAAAAGTTTGTCTCATTGCCATAGAATTTTCCCTTCCTTTAGTATTTTCTACTTACTCATTTTGGTTTTTATGATATACAAGTCGGTGATTTATGGTGATACGCCCTATCTCGAGGAGAGTAGGCCGTATGTGATCGAGCTTCTAGGTTGGACTCGTCCTGTCTCGGGTTGGCAGGTCGAGATGAGAATTGACTTTAGAACTCGGGTAGGTTTTGAGATATTCGGACTCTGAGCTATGCGATATCTCTCTTAGCAAAGTTTCGACCCCTGTTTAATGGACCATTCCACCTTATATAGGTCATCCCATAACTGCTATCCCTCGCGGTTATGGGAGACTAGGCGGTTATGTTATAGCAGTAGTTGTCCCGCACAAAGGCAGTGTAAGCCGAGTTCAGACTGAGCCCGTATTCATGAGGCTTTATGAGACTTTGTTGGGCCTTGCTTTTATGGACCCAGGGCTTTTCATATTAATTATGGGTTGGCCTTTCTGTAAGGTATGAATCCCAGTTTCTTCATAGCCTGCAAAGGGTTAGGTGAGGGCCTATGGCCCTATCATTAGCCCTCGAAGTCGGAATGCATAAGCAGGATGCTTTTGACTTGAGCGTATTTAACCACTAAAGAGCTTTTTTCTTCGTGTTTGATTAGCTTGGATAGTTCTCGAGGAAGAACTTAGTCCAACGTTAGCTTCGTTAGATGGTCCCAAGTACAAATTGTGCGATGTCGTTAGTCACGTATTATTTGGTAACATAAGGTGTTGCAAGTCTGGTTCAAGATTAGGGGTTAGTCTATGTGCGACAGGTATGTAATTTAGACAAGGTTTGCTTTGTCGATTTTTTTTAGCCCTCGAGCTACTCAGGGGGCAACATGAGGAATGTCTCTTGCTGAAAACTAAAATTAGCCCTAAGTTTCAATCATCTCGGGTCGTTGGGGTTAGCATGCTAGTTTTAACGAGAAAGAAAAAGTAAAGAGACATGAAAATAATGTAAAATAGATTGATAAATTTGAAATATTACATCGAAATGTAAAGTAATTTTAAAGTCGGGAAAGTTAAACTTTTCTTAAGAGACAACAAAGGTAACGGTGGAAGGTTTCTCTCCAACAAGAGGTATGTGCCTTCCAAATTTATCCATTTCTTGTAATAAGACATGACTGAATGTCGATGTCCTTGAAATGGTTAACGAGTTGAGGTCGGCTCGGCATAAACCTCGTTTTTAGAATCCTCAAATTGAGCATCTGCTTCGAGTTCAGCCAAAGTGGCTGTATCAAACATTGGTCTGCCAGGAAAAGCCTGTCTGCAGCTAGCGCATTTCCAAAATTGATGGCGAACATCGGAATGGCCCTCGATATTGTCGTGCCAAAAGTGGTACCAATGAAAGCACTCTCGGCACTTAACCATCTCATCTTTGAGCCCCTGTTCCTGACAGCCTTCGCACCTACGGTACTCTGGCTTAGGGGAATCAGGATCAAGGGAGTCGGTGTTTAGGATAAATGGCCGATATTGACCTCTGTATCCGAGGTTATTCTCGGACCAGATGCCAACATGGCATCTAGGAAGTTGCACACTTGGAGAGACTCGTTCTTGAGCATCCAGTCCAAGTCAAACTGGGACAACTCTTGTAGCAACGTCCATCTCTCTCCTGAGGAGATAATTCATTGTGGGTTGCTTGCCTGTCCTTTACTGGACTGGCCTTTTTCAAGAGGTTTTTTGTTTTTAGATGTGAGGCATTTGAAAGGCATTTTGAACTGAGATTAGAATGTGCGAGGTGGGAAAGCGAGATAGAAGATATGTGTGTGGGGTAAGGTCCAGTCTGAAAGGACGTATATTTATAGTTGAGATGCTGACATTGGCATTAATCCCACCATGTCATAAATTCCCTACTCCCAACCGTCGCTATTAATAGACAACTTCGATTTTCACGGAGCATTAAAGTTGTCAGCTTTTCATTCTGTCATTTAGTATTTGGTGAACAATGGTGTTCTCGATGCGTCAAACATTGACTATCATAAATGTGTGTTTAGAACAACAATTATAAATAAATGACAAAGATAAATGAGATAGTAATTCGACATATTAGAAAAGATTTAAAAAAGGTAACACGAGGTGATAACATAAGTTTGATCTTTACAATTATATTTCATGTTACTCATACATGGGATATTACCCGAGATTACATACAAAAGTAAATACTACTAATTCTTAATTAACATTTTTCACGACATATACGCGGGATGCTATTCCGATATCAAACTCGTTTAGCGATAACGATAAAGCTTGACAAGATGCTTCTGACGAATACAACTCGGGCATGTGTATGACTTGAAGCGAGGGTCATCATCATTCCGAGATTGGCGTCTCGAGATACAATGAGGATGGAAAGCCTCTTCGTAATCATCACAGTGGAACCTGCGATTGCTATGGCCTCGAGTCTTGCAGCAGGAACATCGACCCCATGCAAGTGGATCGTCTTCTCCATCAGCAAGGGTGTTCACTTATGAATTAGCCACTCGTGCTAGCTCCTTGCACTTCAAGATGCTATCAGAGCTTTGGGTGAGGTCGGCCCCCGTATTTATCGGGCATGTTGTGTCTATTGCGACTTGTTCTTGGATTCGAGATAGAACGTCTTGGCTTGGTTTGGGTTGATCCATCTCGTATTTGCTCCGAGATAATGTATTTCTGACTTGAGTGAAGCAAATTTTTGGGTGTTTTGTTAAGACTAAACGGAGGGCATATATATACTGCTTCAAAATTAATAGAGCGATGCCTTGTCTTCCGTTAACCCGCTGTCAGATGTCAAATCAAATCTAGGTTCGAAATACGAAGTGACACCTCGTTTTTTGCTAAATAGCTGTCAGCCATCAAATAAATTGAGGCGTGAAATACAAAGTGACGCCTTGGTGCCACGTGTCACTCTTTGATACTCGTGCCGTTGTTAAGCGGGAAATTGAGGGGCCTATAAATACTCTGACCCCTGGTCATTTCACGACTGACAGTTTGTTGAGTTAACCTTATCTTGGAAATCCACATAAAACTGATCTCAGATGTTTAGACGTAATCCCACAGTTAATATCTCGTAGTAAAGGCGCGCGCAAGCTAACAATCTCGGAAGAAGGTAAATATATACCTGCCTTGTATTTGCATTGTTTATGTAGTATAGTACATTATATAAGGGTATTGTAGGTTTAATGTCACCTCGGAAAGTCACCTCGGATTCCATTGTAACCTTAAGGAAAACCCATAAAATAACCCATAAACTTGTTATGTCAATACCAGCTTTGAGATAGCGAATATACCAATTTTACAATTAAAAGTCGCTTCTTAAGCCGATTCGATTGTTACTTCATGAAATTACAAATGGTCGACCAATTGGTGCCAAAGACGGTGAACCCCAAGCCCCTTCTTCAGTGCAAGTTTCTCCTACGTCGGAGATTTGGTCCGACTTACTCAGGTCTCCTTCTTCGGGCCATCCTACTCCTACTACCTCGAAGCACGGGGCAGGAAAGAAGTTATTCGGTCTCATTCCTGGGGGAACGTCTGGAGGATCATGTCGGGGTAGATAGCATGGAGACAGATTCAGAAATGGATTTGGATCAATCGTTAGACCCAAATTACTCGGGAAACGAGGGAGAAGAAGATGACAGGGAGGAAATTCAAAAAGAAGAAAAAGAAGTTGACGTGGTAGGAGGAAGTCCCGTGGTTCTTCCTCGGGGTGAACTTATTCTGATCCAGCCGGGCCTTCTCGGGAGGTATCTCTGCATGCTCCAAAGTCAAAAGTAGAACCTAGGATGGAGCCGGAGGTGATCCCACGGGTAGGACATGCAGATGACCTGGTCTTTCGGGCCTTGGCTAGACGCATCCCAAAACCAAGGTTCAGATTCAGTCGTAGGCAGAGGCATTTTATGAATCCCTAGTTTTGGAAGAATGTCGGGACAATTACCCTCGGGAATCTGTTATATTGAGGGTGCCTGGGTTTGAAGATATGGCTCATGATCATGAGCGGGGGATGTGCGTGTACTAGAAAATGCCGTGCTGCTACTTCCAGTTGAGGCTAACAAGCTTTGAAAGGAAGCTTTTAAAGTTCCCTAATATAGCGCTGGCTTAGTAACCGGGATAGCTTGGTGCTATATTGCTAGTTTTGAGGAGTTATTCATGCAATATCCTCGTGTGTTCGGGAAAGATAAGCCTACTGTTGCAGTTTTCTTCTACTTTTTCTCAGTGCTCTATGTGAGCAGTAACCATCTAGCAATTAGGAAAAATAATCAGGCGAAGATGATCTTTAATGTTCTCCAGACTCCCAGGGTCCGCAAAATTGATGGATGGGATCACGGTTAGGTTTACATAGAGAATAGTGGTAGCGTGAGCTGTTTGGAGGCTATCCGGACGGAATGGCGGTCTTTGCCAAAGGGAATGACCTAATCAAGGAACTCCCAAGGTTCTTGACTTAGGAGAGCAGGAACTTGTCGCCAAATTAATGATTCTGTTAAAAGTCAGTCTTCAACCTCGTATAAATTTTTTTTTCATTCTTGAGGTGGTTTACTAATTACTTTCTTTTTCTTATGTCACAGATCGGGGATATATGGCACTAGTCTTTGACAGCTCCTCTAAGATCCCTACCAATTTGAACCCGCAAAAGGAAGATCTCGAAACTGCTGCTGCAAAAAGAAAGAAGACCAAAGCCTGCGCAGTTTCCAAGGCCACCACTTCCAAGGCTCCTACTAGTTCCAAGGCCTCCGCTATTTTCAAGGCCCCCAGCAAAGGTACCTCGGGCGACTCTAAGCCACAGAAGTCGCATAAGAGGAAAGATCCGCCTGCCACCTCGGCACAGCCCTCAGCAACTCCCGATAAGAGACCCAGGAAGGCCCCCGGGGTAACGCTTACCGAGTCGGGCCCCATTGTTTGTGTCTCAGATAGGGCCACTATCGCCTCCCGGGGGGCGTCTAACATGGCCACGGCCTGCACCTCGGAGGCGGGACAGGCGGAGTGGCAGCGATATTTGGAGACCGTGATCTCAGACCAACCTACTGGGCTAGTTTGGAAGACAAATTTAGCTACGGGTTTCGTAGATAGCCTCGGTATCCACCTCCCTGGGTACACCGCTATGCAAGCCTCAGAGAACGAGAGGGATAAATTCCATCACTGTTATTCCCGAGAGTGCTTTAGGGCGACTGCTACGGCCCATCAAAAGAAGTTTATTGAGGAACATCCTGACGCCGCAGTCAACCATGTTATGTCAGCAGTTCATGATATCGGTGTCTTTTTTGGTCATTTTAAGGACGCTTATGAACAGAAGAAATACAACATGACCTTTATGGACACCGATAAGGAGATGACCAAGAAGGCGGTTCTGGAGAGGAACTATTTCCAGAATCTGGCTGCTGATAAGGCACGTCGCTTGGAGGTGGTGGAGAAAGAGAATGCCATCTTGAAGAATGATGCAAAGTTTCAATCTTCGAAGGCCAAGCGGCTAGATCAGGAGGTTAAGAGACAGAACCAGGACCTCGTAGAGCTCCAGGCTCGGTATGACAAAGTAAAGGCCCTTACTGGCAAGCTCGCGGAGCACACCAAGGAACTCAATGAGGAAAAGGCTAAGAGTGCTCTCCTAAAGGAGGAATTACGACGTGCTTCTGAAGGGGTTCTCGACCGCTTTTTGGTGAGTGAGGCTTTTACCCAGGCCGCGCCCTTGGCTTGCTTGAACACGATGAAGTACACGGTTTATCGTGAACTGCAGAAGATAGGGCAGGTTTACCCCTTTAGGCCTGAGCACGCCGGGTTTGTCAAGATTCCTGCAGAGGCTGCCGGGGTAAAAAAGCTCCCGGGGTACAAATGGGATGAGAAAGAAGATCAACTTGTGAACCCGGACGGCACGGTATTTAATGGGAGGCTCAAGCTTGAGGACCATCCTCCTATCAAATTTTTGCATCCTTGGAGGGGAAAATGGCCGGCCAACCTCGACGTTACTGAGGAGGACTCCGAGGAGGAGAGCGAAGAGGAAGATATGGAAGCGGAGGAAGAGGTGGAAGAGGAGGAAGAGGTGGAAGAGGAGGAAGAGATGGAAGAGGAGGAACTCAGGGACCAGGCTAATCTGGAGGGGAACCCCGGGGAGGGGGGTCCCGAAGATCAGCCCATCCTTGATGCTGCTTACCAAGTGGAGACTCCCTAGAACCCTCCTAAGAATCTTCCCGAGAACTCTCCAGAAAATCCTTAGTAAAGAGTGAGTTTTTTTTACATTGTTATTTTCCTTAACTTATAGCGGGATGTTCACCGTATCTTCCATATTTTTGTAGGACTGCCTGGGTTGAACGGATCTTGCTAGTGGAGATTGTTTTGTAATATTCTGCCCTTAAGATAGGGGCTTTAAACTATTTGATTTGTACCACCGGGATATGGGAGTTTAACAGAACTGTTTGTAATATTTTTGCACCCCCGGGATGTGGGGGTTTTAACATAATGGTTGTAGTATTTTCTTACCCCAAAATGTGGGGATAAACAATTAAATATATTTTCTACCTATGTTAAATTGTTTTGTTTTTGCTTTTATTTGCTTGTGTTATGTACTCCGAGATGTGATTGCTTTTGCTAATTCGAGTCATATTTACTCGTATCTTCAGTCGTATTTTTCGAGTTGGTATCTCGTTCCGTGAGTTGTAAGTGTATGCTTCCCCCCCTCTTTTCTTTTTATTTTGACTTAATGTCATATAGTTCCGGGTGAAGCTGTTGTATCGGTGAACTCATGTTCATTGCCCCGAGGGGTTTTCGTTTGTTTAATGTTTTTGACATAGTGTTAGGAGGATACCCTGTTTGTTGGGTAAGTTTTCGTTACCCCTTAGGGTTTTTCGTTTGTATTAAATGTCGTGAATCCCAAGGTTGTGCGAGGTTTATTTCGTTGTCTATGAAGGCTTTCATTATTCAATCTCGGTAACCAAAAATAATTAGGGAAAAAATGTGTAATACCACATACTGAAAATACTATATTAATTAAGGTACAATGAAAATTCATTTAGCAACATTTCTTCCTTTCGTATTTAAATAGCTTAATTTAATAAGAATGCAAACTAGGAATCTTGAATATATTCTGATTGATATTCGTATACGTTAACATACATATATAAGTTGACATTTAATTTAAAAATGAATTGATTTGGCATACAGACGGCAGTGAGAAACCCTATCAAAGATGAATTCCAATTTGAATTAATGACTCCCATAAAAATAACCACCCTATAACTGTGAATAGCGCCTATTCCCTCTGAGTTATCAAGTTCTCCCATTATAAATAACTACTTGCATAAATAAAAAATCCCTCTGTTGCATACTCTCTCTCTCTGCTAATTTTTCGCAGAAGATTAAAGAAAGAGAGAAATATCTATACTTGATAATTTTCTTTCTTTCATAATTAATTTTAATGTTCAATTATTGCTAAATTGATTAGATAATCTCTTATACTCACAGATTGATGATACCATTCCTCTATTTTATCTTATTTATATAATCTTTTATATTATATTTATCTATTTAATAAGAATTCTGAGAAGTTTTATAATTTCTGAAAAATAAAGATTTTCTCTATTTTATTTTCTGATATAATCTTTAGATCATATTTAGTTTATAAAATTTCTGAGAGTTATATAATTTCTGAAATTATTTATTTATTAGGATGTATTATATTATTTGATAAATTATGTTAATAATTGGTGGAAATTAGTATTTATTTTTTCAATGGTCAATAGTTCTTGAAATTTCATAATTAAATTGCATAATTTCAACTATTTCATAAATGATAAGTATATCTTAAAACCGTAAATTATGTGGATGTTAGAATTGTCGGTAGATTGATTAAATGATAATAAAATCTCATAGTTCAATTTCTCGTAGACTTCCACCGAAGTGCACCAAAAATTCCCTCTTTGAAAGTGGATACATTGACTAACATGACAATTATCGGTTTGTTTGCCATTTTTGTCTTGATCTCACGTTGAATATATGTTATGTACTTGAACTATTTGTGGTATTAGAAGACTTTGTTTGATTTTAAAATGTTGCATGAGTATTTTATTATTGATAATGTATGTGATGTGCACACGCCTTACGTGTAATTACTTGGCGGGTTGTCTCAGGGTGTGACAACTAAGTTGGTATCAGAGCTAGCACATACAATATCAATAACTAACCACTAAGAGAGAACATACTATGGTCTGGTCTTTAGAAAACTAATCCATAGTACTACGCTACATTGTAGAAAACGCTTCAGGAATTACAAATAGTCAAACCAAAGGCGCACCGGAGGAGCTACGCGAAGGAAGCAAGGAGGCTAGACGAAATGTGTGACTTAGCAGGGATATCGGTCCACACTCACATCTCGACAAGTAGTAGACGCTCGTACCTATCACCTGAAGTTGCGACAGGAGCGGGATTCACGATCCGCAAAACGGGGAAGGTTCATGCATTTCGAGTCTGAAACCAAGAAATCAAAGAGGAAGAACTTTTCTGCCCTAACCTCTACATCAACACACATAACGGCTTATGATATGTGGATCCTATTGTAGGTCATGCTGGGAACTACGAATTAATCTTAGGACTGGATTGGCTGAAGGAAAATAATGTTCTCATAGACGTCCTGCACCATCAACTCAAGTTTAGGATACCGGGATGTGAGTTTAGAGAAGCAACATTTCAACAGGAAACCAGTGGCATGATGGTGCTCCGGCCTATTGAAACCTTACTTGATGTCAACATTAAGGAATTATTGGATGAAGAAGATTCCGACATTAGTGCACAGCTTGAACAGTCAGACGGGATAGGATCTGCATTAGAAGTGTTAAGGTTCAGAGAGCAAAAAGAACTGTTAAGGCTAGATAGGCTGTATGGAAACTGAGTTGTAGCGCAAAAAAAAAATATAAGAGTTAAATTGTTGAATTTTCGTTTGAGTTTAGTTATTAGGGAGTAGTAAGAGAGAACTAGAGTTTGTTTATGCAATGTATCTTAGTTAAAGTAATCCAAAATGAATTTCAATTCACGTCGTTTGTTGTATTCCGACAATGTCTTCTAGTTAAATTAGCTATAAAAAATAAAATAAAAAAATTACGTGCTTAATATTGTTTGACCCTAAAAATTCGGGGTTCAAAAATAAAAAAAAATATAAATAACAATAAAAAAATAGAAAAAATGGAGAGATTCATTCAAATCATAAATTAAGAAGGGTCACTCACGGTTTTGCATGATTAGGCTTGATTTGGACCAAAAATAAATAATGAAATAAATTAATTGGGTTCGGCCATATAAATTAAACAAAGAATTAAAGGCCCAAGCTCAATTGATTTAATAATCGGGCTGCTGCTTGGGCCTTGATCAAATTAAGTAGCTACTGGAGTTGAACCGAACAAAGTCTTCACATATCAGCGCAAATATGACCCCTTTAATCTCCTTAAACTCGGCTCACACAAGGCCAATGCAAAATCCCATGTGTGCAGCAGCCCGGTGCACAATGCACCACATTCACCCAAATCCCGTGCAGCAAATTAAACCTAGTCGCTGCGTATTTGACCCCTTAGTTTTCCCTAGACTCGGATCACGCGAATACAATGCGACTCCTCAAGCTGTCGGTCATACGGTGTGCTACAAACCGTGTCCACCGAAGTGTAATGACATAAAATTGGAATTCAAATACAGCGCCAATCCGTTGTGACCCCTGCGTGCTCCATGCGCCTGGAGTATACTACACCAAGTAAACATATTCAAATCTGGTGCTTGGTCTATGGCGCGCCAGGTGCAGTTAAGGGACGGGTCATAAGAGCTGTACACAGTTCCCTCTGCTGGGGCTGAAGATAAAACAAAAGAAGCCAGAACCGAATATGCCTTCTCCAAGACTATGGATCAGTGCAATACAAACCAACCACAAGATCAAAATTCAAAGAATTGAAGGGTCATGATGTTGCCAACATATCAGGTGCCTAAAACCCTAAATTTCAGAGTGCTATGCCTATAAAAGGAGCCCCTGTTGAAGAAGAAAAGGGACAATAGATAGAGAGCCGAAATATACAACAATACAGAGCCGAAACTATACCCCAAAATAGAGAAAGCCTTTTCTTCCTCCTTCTCTGTAGCAAAAAAGGAAATAGGTAATTAAAGGCAAAAAATCATGTAAGCCTTGAGAGATGATGCTATGTATATGTTCATGATGAAATAAGAAATTTCTTCAAAACCGAAATCTTCCTTTTTCTTTCTTTTTCTTTGCTGCCTTGATTTGCTGTTCGTCTTCTTTGTTTGCTTTCCTTTTTTTAAAGCTTTAGGTTAATAAAGTGTGAAGGCTACATGATATTTAAGTTTATTTCATAATAAACTAAGTATGTTCTAGCCTAATGATCAAATAAAAAAAAATAAAAGTGCATATAACTCTCTCTTTTCCTTTTCTGTTTTTCTTTAAAATTATATATGAAAAGAAAATTATTAAATATTTTAGTCCTTCTTTTTGGAGCTTCCTACTAATCTGATATAAAAAAATATATATGTAAGATGTAAAACAAAAAAAAAGATTGAAGCCTTGATCTCCTTTTCTTTTTTCCCTCTCTTTTTGATTAAACCTTTTAATTCTTTTCTAAAATGATTGATTAATTGAGATATAGGAGTTGAGCCAGTGTTGGTCTCCTTTTATATTAAAATTATGTTAATCATTTTATGAAAGGAATTAATAGGAATAAAAGTGACATAAAAAAAAAAAATCACACAAGAGGTGTTGAAGTTGAGCTGGTGTGTCTCCTTCATCACTCTCTCAATATAAAGATCCCAAGGACCTATTTGCATAAAAGGACTAATTTGATCAATAATTGATGCATGTATTAATGTGTAGAAATTTTGATAAAACTAGGACCTATATGTACATAGTGAGAGATAGAAGGTTTAAAATGCAAATAAACAACAAGTTATACTTGTTCATGGCATTTGCATTTCTAAATCTAAGGAAGTCTCAATGATATGTCCTTCAAAACATCAAAAACTTGATTTTAAACAAAATCAGGGACTTCCCTGCATGAAACCACATTTTGACAGATTTTTGGTATTTAAAGTGACATTGTGATGAATTTTGGAATTTTCGGATTTTTCCCTTTTTTCTTTTTCTTCATTGTTACCAAATAATAGCTCAAAGGCTATGAAAATTCATTTAAATGATGTTTAATTCATGAATTCAGTTGTAAACGCCTTGAACCAGCCTTTAACATGCTCATGAACGGTGACTCAGTGACATAATAAAAGTTGAGTACCACTGGTACATGAACAGTACCAAAAAAGGATCAAATTGACCTCTGCTGGTAAACATAACCATTCAGCCTGACACAGGGACCAAAATGAAAAATGAACTTCACCATTAGACAGAGGACATCAAGACACACAAAAATGACATAAATTTCATATTTTTCTGATTTTATTTCGATTTTATATGAATTTTCAAAGTTCAGACCTAAATACAAGCAAAATCAGCTAAATAAATTGATAAAATACCCTTCATATCCCAGCTGTGCGGATTTTAAAGCAATATGACCCCTTTGATTCCAACAACCAAAACAAAGCTTAGAAGGAAACACCAATCTTGATATCTAAAGCCCAAATCTCAAAGCCCAATATTTAAATCAAACATTCACACCCGAACTACACATTTCAAAGCCCAAAAATCCAAATCTCAAAGCCCAGTTAATAAATAAAATTTCTAAATCAAAGCTCTTTTCATCAAGGTCCCTCTGACTTTTTAATACTTATAGCGAAGTCCTTATAAATTCACAACTAGGTCCCTGACAGCCCAAAAGTATCTCAAATAACCCCTTAAAAGCCCAATTTTTCATACAAACCCTGTCTAAAGCTCATATCACATTTTTATATCCTCCCAGCTTTGTAAATAAGTCCCTGACAGAAAAATAAATATTTACAAATAGGTCCTTCTCAGTCCTTTTTAATCATAACTCTTTCATCTCAAGTCCAAATTGACTCAAACCACCTCCAAATGAACCCAAATTAAATTTTCTATGTTTCTAAATCAAAATTGAACATGTTTAAATATCAGCCAAATCCTGAAATGACCAAAATACCCTTTCTTCGAATTTAACAAAAATATAAATAAACATGTCATGAGTCAAACATAAATAAACAATGTATATACACTTCTCAAATATCCAAATTTCTATTTCAAAATATAATAAATATTATTTTTATAAGAAATCATACACACACATATGTCCAAACATATAGAACCAATCAAATCAAACCCAAAGCCAATACATGAGTCTTCTTTTTAGCCCCATTATTCAATTCACAAAAGATAGGCACAAATCCCAGAATGGACGAGGTATTCAGCATGGCTTGGAAAAGTCATCTGATGTAATTAACAACTGGGGCTTGCGCCCGCTGAGAGTTAAACGTCCCCACAATCAATAAACTCTCTCGATAGGCTGATTATGAATAGTAGGTCTGTCGATGGTGAACCAAAAGGAACTGTAGAAAGAAAATAAATATTTCAAGTTCGATGTTCTCTTCATGTCTTAAAAACCGACAGCATTGAACCCTGCGACATTTTAACGCATGCACACACCTTCCACCGCTGTGCAACTTTCTGCGCCCTACAAATATAAGATTTGAAATACTATTTCAATTATAATATTATAATTATCATCTTTTGTACCGTGTCAGATCTGGCATATATATAAAAAAAAACAACAACACACCGACATCATGGAGTTGGTAATACAGTATTATTGGGTTAATTAATAATTAATAGCATATTTTGTTTTGATGGGTCTCCGATCAGGTAAGGAATGTTATTTTGTTACAATTGACATCCTTTGCTTCATTATTTTATTATTTATAAATATGTAAACATATTACTCAAGTAATTATGAGTAAAAAAAAATCTATTCACACAATAATAAGTAATCTCCCTTATCAATATATAGAAATGGTGAGAGGACGCCCCCAAGGAGGAACGAATGCCCGTAACATTGAAGAAACTATCCCACGTGTGACCAATGCCCAAGAGGCTGTCAACCAACTACAGACCCTCTTACAAGGTCTCGAGAGGGTAACTTGAGTGGCAATGGAGACAGAACAGAGAAGGCCTCACGAAGTGGACCCTTTCTTTGAGCTTTATCGCTCATTCAACTCTCTGCGACCTCCAACATTCGATGGAACGGGTGATTTCTGTACTGCTGAAAGCTGGATCGCTAACATCAAAGACAAGTTCCAGATTCTTTGGGCTCCAAGATCAGACAAGGTGGAGTTAGCTACACAACTATTTGAGGGACACGCACGGTTCTAGTGGCAAGAAATTAAGCGCCAGATCGCCGGCCCTGTAAATTAGGCGTAGTTTGAGAGGGTATTTGAAGGAAGGTATATGGATATAAGGTCTCGTGAACTGCTCCGCCAATAGTTTACGAGCTTGAAACAAGGAAGTAGTATGGTGACGGAGTACAACTCCAAATTCGAAAACCTAATGAGGTACACACTTGACATCGTCCGAGATGAATTCCGCTTGAAGCAACAATACCTAGGTGGCTTAAACCCTGGCCTTGCCCAAATCACTGACACACCAGGGATAGAAAGATTGACAGACCTGATGGGCTTCCACTGCATAATCCTATGAAGTCCGTACCACCAGAACAGTGGCCCCAGAAACGTTCGACCGAGGATTGATGAGAACCTTAAACCCAGCCGAGAAATAACAATCAGACCAACAATGAAGCAAAATGTGACCATTGCAACCGAAACCATGTTACTTCCTAGTGTAACTCCTCCATGGCCTATGCCATCGATGTCGCAAACCAGGACATATTGCTAGAGAGTGTTTGAAATAGGTTTTGCAAAACAATCCAACTCAGATATGAGGTCCTAACCGAGGCTATGCTAGACCGTTGACTGGTAATGCTATCAACTGAACACCTTTCATCGGAGGATCAGCTAGCTACAACAATAATAGGAACGGAAACTAGAGCAACGGCTGAATGGGAGTGAATGCACATCAATGCACTTGTGACTGGGTGGACCTGGCGGGGCAGGTTGAGGAGATGACAGGAGAGGAAGAAGTGGCAACATATTTTATAGCAGGTATGCTAGAACTTCTAGTTATCCAGCTTACATACTCATAGACACCGGGTGCAATCACTCTGTACTATCTAAAGAGTGGGTGGACAAATATGGTATCTCTACCCAAGCCACCGGTAAAATGTTACAAACTCAAAAGCCGGCTAGCAGTACATGATCCCAGAACTACGTTGTCAGGGACTAACCCTGAAAATCACTGGGAGAGAGTTCTCCCTAAACCCTATTGTTTCGGAGACAGGTCTTTATGACCATATGTTGGGTTTGGAATGGCTGACAACACATAATGCTAGTATTAATTGTCCCAAAAGACAGTTAGTAATCAAGAGATTCGACATCCCTGATTGTGTAGTTCAACTTCGAAAACGGGGGACCAATGCCCCACAATATCGGCTATGTGTGCAAGAAGGCTGATAGAGACTCGGTGTCCTGCATACTTAATAACGATAATACAACACCACACAGATACAATCGAGATTACATCAGTGCCTGTAGTCTCTGAATACGCTGACATAGTCCCTCAAGAGTTACCAGGAGTTCCCCCTGACCGAGAAATTGAATTTTGCATCGATCTCCAACCAAGAATGCGCCCTATCTCAAAGGCTCCTTACCACATGGCACCAATGGAACTCAAGGAATTAAAGTCACAGCTCGAAGAATTATTGGGGCTGGGATTCATATGACCCGGTACCCCACCTTGTGGAGCACTAGTTTTGTTCGTGAGAAAGAAAGACGAGAGTATGAGGTTATGTGTTGACTATAGAGAATTGAACAAGGTGACAATCAAGAACAAAAACCCCCTACCTCTCATTGATTATCTATTTGACCAACTACAAGGTGCGGCAGTATTTCCAAGATAGATTTGAGATCGGGGTACCAATGACCCAACTCCTCCACAAAGGGGTACCTTTTAAGTGGACTAAAAGCCAAGAAGAGAGTTTCCAGTCACTCAAGCACCATTTGACTAGCTCGCCAATACTAACATTACCTGTACCAGACTAGGATTATACGGTGTATACCCGATGCCTCAAGGAGTGGGTTAGGATGTGTTCTTATGCAGAATGACCAAGTAATAGCATATGGGTCTCAATAGTTGAAGAAACACGAAGAAAACTACCCCACTCATGATTTGGAACTAGCGACAGTGATCTTTGCACTTAAGACATAGCGACATTATCTATACGGGGCAAGGTGTTGAATTCTCACTGATCATCAGAGTTTAAAGCATGTTTTCACCCAGAAAGAGTTTAACTTGAGGCAAAGAAGATGGCTGGACCTGATGAAGGACTACGACCTAGAGGTGCAGTATCTGGCCCGAATGGCAAACACAGTTGCAGATGCTCTCAGCAGGAAGAGAGTAACAAATTTGGCTGAGGATATAACACAAGAGAAGGAATTGATCAAGGAGATAACGTAGATGAACCTAGGGGTGTGCATGTCATCAGATTTTAACCAAAAAGTAGCATCCAAAACTAAACCATATGAAGTCTTGAACCTGGCAGCCATTGTTGTACAACCAAACTTGAGGAACCGAATTCGTGATGCTAGCCAAGGAGACTCTCTACATCAAAAGTACCGAGAGACTAGCCGAACCATCTCTGGGTCGCGATTCAGGGAAGACAGTGAAGGACTGCTATATTTCGACGAGCGTGTGTGTGTGCCGGGCTGCCAAGAGCTGAAACAGGAGATTCTAATGGAAGCACACGAGTCTGGATATTCAATCCATCCTAGTGAAGTGAAAATGTACAAGGATTTCTGTACCCAGTTTTGGTGGCCAAATATGAAGAAAGAAGTTAGCGAGTATGTAGCAAAGTGCCTCATCTGCTAGCAAGTGAAACCTGAGTGGAAGAAGACAGCAGGATTATTGTATCCAAATTCAAGGGCTCAAGAGAAATTTCAGATCATCACCATGGATTTCATTACAGGGTTACCCCGTACCAGCATGAGATATGACTTAATTTGGGTTATAGTCGATACGCTAACCAAGATTGCTCATTTTATACCCCTAACAACCAAGACGTCCGGGCGAGAACTAGCGAAACTCTTTGTACAATGCCAATTCAAATACCATGGGTGCCCCAAGACTATTATATCAGACCGAGATTACGTTTCACATCCCACTTTTGGAAGAGTTTTCAAGAAGCCATGGGAACCAAACTAAACATTAGCACCGCGCATCCCCCAAACAGATGGTCAGTCTGAACGAACCATACAGACTTTGGAGGATATGCTCATAGCTTGTGCACTGAGTTTTGGAGGGTCATGGGCAGATCATTTGGCGTTATCCGAGTTCTCATACAATAACAGTTACCATGCTAGCATTGGCATGGCTCCTTCTGAGGCACTATGTGGACATCTTTGGAGAACTCTGTTATGTTGGGGATCAAACGGAGACCATAATCCCAACAGGGCTTGAGCTAATCAAGGAATGCACCAACAAGACCCAACTTATTTTAAATAGACTAGATACTACTCGCGACTGACAAAAAAAGGTATGCCGACATTGATCACCCAAAAGTGAGCAATATTATCTTTTAAAATTTATAAACTCGACAATCACTAGTACAAAAAACCCCTTCACCTACCCTCCACCACCGACTGTTTTAATATGTAACAGTCGGTGTAGAGACTGCTGGTAAAATCGTAAATAAGAACAATATCAACACCGACTGTTCTCTTACAAAAAACCGTCAGTAAACCAACACCGACTGTTTTTTAAAAAAACAGTCGGTGTTGCTCATACCCTACACCGACTGTTTTTTGTAAAAAACAGTCGGTGTTGACCAATTACCAACACCGACTGTTTTTTTAAAAAACAGTCGGTGTTGCTCATACCTACACCGACTGTTTTTTGTAAAAAACAGTCGGTGTTGAGCTAACGAAATTTAGTTCCTGGTTTATAACTTTGGATCCGCCGCGAAATATTTCATTTCCCTCTTTTTGCCGAAAACCCTCTCAAAATTTGAGTTTCTCTCTTTCATCAGCCTCGCGATCTCCCAAACACCCCGCCGCCTTGCTGCCTCCGGCTCCGCCAAGCACCCGAGCACCCGAGTCGCCTTGCTGCCTCGCCCCGCCCCGCTACCTCGCCTTGCTGCCTCGCCCCGCACCAGCACCCGAGCACCGCTGGAGCGCGGAGGAGGAGTTCGTTGTGCGCCCGAGCACCCAAGCACCCGAGCACCCGCTGGAGCTACGCTGAGGAGTGCGTTGTGAGCGGAGGAGGAGTGCGCGGCCTGAGGAGCTCACTGCTGCCACTGGTACGGTACCAAATCAAAACCTAAGTAGGTGCAGTGAAAGAAAATATCAAATCTCCGGTGCCAGTTGGATAATTCCTGCTATTTCTTTCTACTGAGTCCTACTGTGAGATTCCTTCGTTTTTTTTTTCTTTTCCTGGAGTGTGTTACTAATTACTAATTAGAAGAAATAGAAGAAAAAAATCCCACCTTTCCTGGAGTGTGTTACTAATTACTAATTAGGACTGCTCTTTCGGAAACAGATGCGAGATTGGAAAAGCTGGGAAGCGATAATCCAACAAGAGGATGACACTGGTTTGTTCCACTTCTTATTTTATATCACTTTGCATGCAATGGAAAGATCATGCAATTTGTTCATTATGTTAAAGATGGTTGAGCATTTAGCAATTGCATCAGCAAAGTAACATTTACCAACCTCTTACAAGGCTTTATCAATTGAAACTTAACTGGTACAAATTTGTCAATAAGGGCTGATCATAAGAAAACTAGAAAGAAGTAGCAAAGTTCTGGTAATTAGTAAATGTCTTCTAAATAGATTAATATTGTAATAACTCTTACAATCAAATTAACATGCAGCCGAAAAGATGGTGAAACATGTACATGAGCTTCAATTCATCAAGAAACGTTTCAAAGAGAATAAAATTTTCAGTTGGTTGGTAAGCAGAAACTATATTCATGATCCATGTATCTTGCTATTTTGTTTGAACTTTCTAAGATAATTGTAAACCATGCACTAACATATTACTTGTTTTTAAATTTAGCATTCGTTTGGGAAACAATTTTATGGTACAATTACAATAGACGACTACCGAGCGATGAGACTTGGCTTCATCATGGTAAGAACTTATTTTGTGGCATTGTCTAAACACTATACTACCAAAGCTTGGCATTTGATAAAAGAACCATGTATTAGCTAATAGTTGCCTTGTATGGTGGCATTTTGATAAGAAATTAAGAACCAAAGCTTGCAGTTCCTTTTTTTTCAGATGCATTATAAGGACAATCCCAAATTCAACTTTTACAAATATATGATACGGGCCCTTGAAACTGATTTCAAGAAGGTTGTTGGTATCAATTGTTTTTAATAGTGTAGATATTTGAAAACAATGTAGATATTTGTATCAATTGTAGATCAAATTGTTTCAAGAAACTGATTACAAATATCTACATTGTTTTCAAACTGATTTCAATTGTTTTCAAATATATTTGTTGATCAAATTGTACTTAAACCTTTCCACTGTTGCGTAGCTTAATTGAATGTTAACAATAAGATTTTGTAAAATGTGACCTCTACATGAACTCATTTTAGTTGAAGTTAGTTTAGTATGGATGCTGAGGGGAATCTTTAGTGACTATTTTAACTCCTGCAATTGGAATAGAATACTCCGGTCTAAACTCCAAACAACACAAGTTACCTAGATTGCAGTCACTGGAGTTGATAACTACTCTGCTGATTGCATCTGATACGGCCTTTTAGCAGATGACAGCTAGAACATAAGCTTGATGGGTGCTAGATGCTATTATATAGAAGTATTTTGCCTTCGTTGCTTGTATGAGAAATATTGGTTGCATCTTTAATAATGCTAGATCATCAGATGATATTGTAAAAACGCCTCTTCTCAAATTTTGCCTTATTTTTCTTTCTTTTTTAAATTAACAGGTCTATCATTTGCTTATCAACTCCTGTATCTGTTGGATGCTACTGCTTTTTACAGTCAGGGACTACATGCACTAGGAATTCAAGTATGTCGTGCTACAGGACAAGAGTTGGTATGTTTAATTTGCCATTTTTTTTTATCTCTGCGTGAGCCTGAAATTGCTAAATCCTAGTACTTGTTATTTGCAAAAGGAAACCTACTAATCATATGACTTGTTCGGTCCATGCTTACTACTTCCCGTCATTTTTTGATATACTTCTGTGTAACCTGTAGCACGTGTTGCTAGTTTTCTACAAAAGGGTTATCTATAATTGGTAAACTGGTTTTAAACTGTTTCATGCAATTCTAGATGGATTCATCTTCTAAAATCTCTAGGATTAGAAGCCGAGAGCTTGAGGGGCTACGTGGCCCAACATGGCTTAAGGTATGAAATTCTTAGTATAATACTTCTCATTTGTTTGTTAATACTTTTGTTTAAAGCTGAATTGATCATCGATAAGTTCTCATACGAAATAAAATTGAGGCCAAGAAGCCTAAAGGAAAAATGAAAATCGGTGACCAAGAGTTCAATGAATGTACATACGAGCTGATACATCCTATTACTGCACTAATTGCTTCTATAATGATGATATTGATGCAGAATTGCTTGTTACTATTTGATTAATTTTGGGGTATATCGATCTGGTAGGCTATGCAGAGAGTGCTCCTAAAGTGCGTATACACATCTTTGGACTATGCACAAACTGGTCTAATCGCTGCAGTTTTCTTTTTCAAGGTTTGTTTCACATTTTTTTGTTCACCTTGTTTTGAATCAATGAAATGTACCATTTTTGTTCTTCTTAATAATAGTATAATATCTTCTCGGCAGATGATGGAATGGTGGTATCAATCAGCCGAAGAAAGGATGTCAGCTCCAACTGTGTACCCACCACTCCCACCCCTCCAAAAGTAATCTATTCCTTGTGCTTTCCTTATACTGAAATTAATATTAGTAAAACCTTGATTATATTAATTGGGGGGATGGTTTAGATGCCATAATTCGTCGCAACCTCTCTTCTTTATTGATAATTTTAAAATCCAACAACCAAACAACAAATCTTAATTGTTGATCTTGTTCTTCTTCACAAGGGATGTATATCTTAAATTTTTTAGTGCATTTTCTACAAGATCAACAATTTATAATATCAGGGATCTTCTTCACAAGACTATTTGATTAATTATGGGTTTTATGTTCTCCTTTTTTAATATCAGGGATCTGTTAAACTTACAAAGAAGAATGTTGCTACTCCTGACAATAAATTCACAGCTGACACAAGAATAGGTACAGCTGCTACTATTCTATCTCTGTTAAAAGCATGGCTTGCAAATGTGTACTTGATTTGTTGATTTTATGTTTTTCTTTTATTATTTTTGTAAGTGCTAATAGCAGATGCTCCTGGAAAGAAGAGTCAAAGCAAAAAGAAGAAGATATGTTTTTTTACCTTGCCTTATATGAGGCTTATTATGGACCTGTTCTACAAGTACTCATTTTCCTAGATGGATCTGCATGTAGTCTAATCATGTGATGGTGCCTTAAGATACAAAGATGTTATGATTATTTTAGTTAATGTTGATATTCTTGCAGTTGATATTCTATGTAACTGAAGACTGACCATTTTCATTGTATATTTGGTCTGAAGGAATTGTTGTGTCTGCAAGATTTTATAATCTCAACTCTAGTAGTAGTTTTGCTAATTAATTAACAAGAAAATATAATATCAAGCATTGGTTATTGAGTAATTAAAATGTAAGATGACCCAAATTTTGGCTTGCCAGTTGTCACGTCTACAGGTGCAAAAAAAAAAAAAAAAAAAAAAAAAAAAAAAAATTCGGTGCTGGGCGCCTACACCGACGGTTTTTTAAAAAAAACAGTCGGTGTTGGGCGCCTACACCGACTGTTTTTTCCAAAAAACCGTCGGTGTTGGGTGTCTACACTGACTGTTATTCACCCGTCAGTAAAGATTTATCTATACCGTCGCCGCCATCACCGACGCCTCAATAACAGTCGGTGAAAGGGTTTTTTAACAGTCGGTGAAGGAGTTTTTTGTACTAGTGAATAAACAATAACAATTCAAAAACTCAAATTTGAAAGAAGATGTTTGATGGGTGCAATTAATTTGATAAGAACATATGATTGTTTAGAAGGACCAATATATATTTGAGAGAGAAATTAAGAATTTTTACTCCAATTATACAATTCAAAATGTGTACTTACTCTATATGAATACCAAAAAATTTGTCAAGTTTGTTCTTTCTGCACCAGCAAAGACTTCGCATTGTCATGACTCATGAGCACAACACAGATAAAAGCAGCAGTCGCGAAAATAAAGATGAAAGAAATAAATATTTGAATTATTGATAAATGATCAAGAAAAACATGAAATGGTTGTGGTAACCATAGTGATATAACTCACGTATTATACGCGTATATTTCGCGTATAATTCGTTTTTTCGGCATAATCGAACCGAACTCCGAATAAAACGTAGAAAAACATATAATACATTTTATTCGCGAATAAAATGTGTATAAAACGCGAGTTGACAAATTATTCGTGATAAAAACGCGAAAAAAACGCCAAATTTTTTTTTTTTGCTTCCTTGCTGTACCGAATCATTCCTGAATTATATCTAAATTATATCCGAATCACAAATTTTTAACCTCGCTGAACCGAACCCGAACTTTTGATTTGTCACTATACTGGTAACTGGTAGGTGTGATGCGCAATGAATGACAACACAAAGAGCTATATGGAAAGAATACACAAGGATCTGTAATAATTGGAGCTCTAATATAAGAGGCCCATTTAAAGCAGAGGAAAATGGGGCCAGATAAATCCAACTGCTCCAATCAGAGGAGGAGATGGGAATTCATCCCGATTTCCATTTGATGTACTACAAATGGCGTAACGCAACAGGAATATATATGTATTAGATAATAACAATAATAAATAGATCCCAACTAGGCAACTACACATGCATAAATATAAGCATTTTTTTCTTTCTTTTTGACATTTAATTGCTTGCTATACTTAAAAGGTTCATTAAAATTGGGCATAACGGTTATATAGGAAATAGACAGCATATGATTTTGCACCCATTAATTTAATTATTGATACTTGGGCTAATATATTTTATGAAGGGTCATGTTTTACTTCACATTTATGAAAATAAATCTGATGTGATTCTCAGGGAATCACAGGACTCTGCGATCCGATCTCAACTGTTGATCTTTCTCGAGATGCGTGCATGAAAATTTACTTTTTCGAGAATGTTTCCGATCCGTGCACGGAAAAATTTGAACAGTTGATCTCGGAATTTCAAAATCCTGTGATCCCTCTCGAAATCGTAGCAGATTCGGACTCCACATTTATATATCTTATTTTAAAGCTCAAATAAACAATTTCAACTGTTAAACATGATCTTAACATAAATATATTCTTGGTGACCAAATTTTATATTTTTAAGGATTTTTTTCTAGTTCTTTAAATATGCAGGAAAGTATTGTTTTTGGATGATTCATAAACTTTTAGATTAATGGAATTTCTACCTACTTACAAAATAGAAAGAAACCTAAAAAATATAATTTGATCTTCAAGTACGTTTTTATATGAAGATTATTTTGAGTTGTTCTGATCGACTGTTTAAATTTCGAAAAGATAATATGAATGTGAAGTAAAATACAGTTCTTACTTTATAAAACATATCAGTCCATATCAATTTTATTAGCTAAAGCTTCTATACATATCAGTCCATCTCAACTCAAGAAGTAATTACCCTTTCTCGGATTTTTGATTAAAAATCGTGTGGCTCTCTAACCATTCCTACACGGCTATTTATAAAAAAAAATCCGTGTACAATTCTTATCTTTCTACACGGATTTATTATCAAAAATCCGTATAGCTATTCCTACATGGATTTGAATATCCGTGTAGCTCTCTAATAAATCCTACACGGTCTTTTTTTCCAAACAATTCTACACCGATTCTTTAATAAATATCCGTGTAGGATTCCCACAAATTTTTCGGGCTTTCAAAAAAACCTATTTGGTACAAGATTTTTATATAAAATTGAGAAAACCGTGTACGATGTGCAGTGTAGAATTACCATTTCTATAGTAGGATATACATATCAGTCCATCCCAATTCAAGAAATAATTATATTAGTCCACCTATCAAGGGCATGGCAGCCACTATTATAATATAGTTCCTAACTAATTTATCAACTGACCCAATTAGTAGTTATACATGAGACAAAAGTAAAGCATTACTATTGTATATATTAATTATAAACCTCTTTTATCAGAAAGAGACTTGTCAGGTGGGATGCAGAGACAAGTAACTAAGCGACATATATTTAGATTAATCCAGAAATTAAACAATTAATGACTTGTTTTAAATTTCAGACTTTTCTTTCTTCTGATTAAATCTATCACATCTCATATATCTAAAATAAGAATATTATATACATCAATGTAGAAGGTGCATGCGTAGATGATATATATGGATTATCGCCCAAAATGAAGGGGAGGTTATGATTGGGTATATGAATTAATTTATGGGGGTGGGGTGGTGTGGTACATGATATGAACATGACCATGCAAATTTATGCAACGTTAATTATAAAGGCCACCTTTTTTGCATATGGTTGGTGGCATGTCCCTTTTATGCAACTGTTTACCTGTTCCTGTCCTTTTCCTTTGCAACAAATTCATGCCACATTCATTAGTTACATTTTTAGTTTAGATCATTCCATCAATTTAATTGGAGCAAAATTTAATGAATTTACTATTTTATTTCCATAAATCTCGCCTTCTTTTGGGACAAAATTAATATGCACTCAGTTATAGCACTTGCTGCCTTAATTTATTTGACTAATTTCCAATAATAAAAAGCTAACATATTTTTGTTCACTTGCTATAGAAACAACTGATATATTGTTATAAATCTAGCAATTCAGAACGGTTTCACTATTGGAGCAGTTATAGTACTTCTTATAATTTCCAAACAGACATATATATATAACTAACATGGATGTACTATATATATGTCCTTTTAATTTTCTTGTACTGTACTTAATTGAGGTATCTTATAATCTAATTGATCAACTATTTTATACATGAGATGACAAAATTAATTTGGATGCAAATTATTGAATGCAACAGACATATATAAGCTAGGTACTATGTATCAGTGAGTAACATATACCAGTTGTAACATATTAATTAGTTAATGATTTGTATGTTATGATCCTCATTAATTAAGCATTGACCAAATTAATGTTTGCTTTGTCATTGCAAATCAATACATTGTCACAGTCACGAGGCTGCAAATATATTGTATTTATCAAAGTGCATTATATATCAGGTGGTAAATATATATATATATATATATAGTGCTTGGCTATTATGCTTATATAAGCATATGCCCACATATGCTTAAATAAGCATTTTTGCGTTTCCAATGTTCAAATGGTCGATCCGACCGTTCATCTTGTTCTCCATATTAATATGTGCTTGGAGACCAAATTTTACATTTTTCTGAATTTTTTTACTATTTATTAAGCCACTTTGAAAATTGCTGATCATATGGTCCAGAATTTTGGAAACACTGTTTTTACTGTTCACCCAGATCAGCAATTTTCAAAGTGGCTTAATAAATAGTAAAAAAATTCAGAAAAATGTAAAATTTAGTCTCCAAGCACATATTAATATGGAGAACAAGATGAACGGTCGGATCGACCATTTGAACATTGGAAACGCAAAAATGAGTTATAAGCATATGTGGGCATATGCTTATATAAGCATAGTAGCCAGCCCCTATATATATATATATATACACACACACACACACACACACACACACAAAACTTCTCCAGTGAATTAACCGTTAATTTCACCTCAGACAATATGGCTACGTTTGGATGCACTCTAGAATAGCTAGAATAGCTACTGTTTAGAATAGTAAATAAGAACAGCTACTGTTTAAGAACAGTGCTAACCCAAGCTATTCGGAATAGTGAAAAAGTTGTTTGGATTGCATATTAGGAATAGAGTTTGGAGGAAATGAATAGAGTAATAATTTATGTGTTAGATTAAATCTTTTTATCAATACGTAATATAATTTTTTTTATCCAATACGTAATATAATATTAATTTAATTATTAAATAAAATATTAGATTAAATATAATATAATGTTAGTTAAAATATAATACAATATAATATTAATTTCATTATTAAATGTAATATAATATTATTTTAAATATTAGATTGGTATTAAATAAAATATTAGAGTAAATATAATATGATATTAGATTAAATATAATACAATATAATATTAATTTAAATGTTAAATGTAATATAATATTATTTTAAATATTACATTGGTATTAAATAAAATATTATATTAAATATAATACAATATAATATTAATTTAAATGTTAAATGTAATATGTTATTATTTTAAATATTAGATTAGTATTAAATAAAATATTATATTAAATATAATATAATATTAGATTAATTTTAATACAATATAATATTAATTCAAATGTTAAATATATAATATTATTTTAAATATTAAATTAGTATTAAATAAAATATTAGATTAAATATAATATAATATTAGATTAAATATAATACAATATAATATTAATTTAATTATTAAATGTAATAATATATTATTTAAATATTATATTAGTACTAAATAAAATATTAGATTAAATATAATACAATATAATATTAATTTAAATGTTAAATGTAATATAATATTATTTTAAATGTTAAATTAGTACTAAATAAAATATTAGATTAAATTTAATATAATATTAGATTAAATATAATACAATATAATATTAATTTAATTATTAAATGTAATAAAATATTATTTTAATAATAGATTAGTATTAAATAAATATTTGATTAAATATAATATAATATTATTTTAAATATTAGATTGGTATTAAATAAAATATTAGAGTAAATATAATATAATATTAGATTAATATAATACAATATAATATTAATTTAAATGTTAAATGTAATATAATATTATTTTAAATTTTAGATTAGTATTAAATAAAATATTAGATTAAATATAATATAATATTAGATTAATTTAAATGTTAAATGTAATATAATATTATTTTAAATGTTAGATTAGTATTAAATAAAATATTAGATTAAATTTAATATAATATTATATTAAATATCAACAATATAATATTAATTTAAATGTTAAATGTAATATAATATTATTTTAAATATTAGATTAGTATTAAATAAAATATTAAATTAAATATAATATAATATTAGATTGAATATAATACAATATAATATTAATTTAAATGTTAAATG
Source organism: Carex parvula (assembly GCA_025461045.1). Lineage (NCBI taxonomy): Eukaryota > Viridiplantae > Streptophyta > Magnoliopsida > Poales > Cyperaceae > Carex > Carex parvula. Next base: position 1,737,018 of record JAJGRW010000050.1, on the reverse strand, counting down.
TAATATAATATTATTTTAAATGTTAGATTTGTATTAATATTGAAAGCTCCAATCACTATTCTAACTTTTTGTTAGAATAGAGGAACAACGCTATTCTTCTTGTTCCGAATAGCAAGTAGTAAGAATAGTGCTATTCTTAGAATAACATTGCTATTCGAATAGCAAGTAGTATGTTTGGTTGCTCAAGCTATTCGAATAGCAATGCTATTCTAAGAATAGCACTATTCTTAGTGCATCCAAACATACCATATATATACAGGGCAGTGATGCATTGACAACTTCACTAATAGGGTACGTTTGGATGAACTCTAGAATAGCTAGAATAGCTACTGTTTAGAATAGTAAATAAGAATAGCTACTGTTTAAGAACAGTGCTAACTCAAGCTATTCAGAATAGTGAAAAAGTTGTTTGGATTGCATATTTGGAATAGAGTTTGGAGGGAATGAATAAAGTAATAATTTATGTGTTATTTTTTTCAACTAACTCTAATCTTTAACTATTGCTTGAAACATCTTTTTATCCAATTTAATACCTCAACGTCAAGAGCAATTAAAAATAAAAAATGAGTGAGGCTATGGTGCTATGCATAGCACGGATGGGGTCCGTGCTACGGCCAAAAATTTGACTTTTTAAAATTCTAATGGTCGATCCAACCGTTCAATGTGATAACCATATGAATATGTACTTGCAAACTAAATTTCATGTTTTTTCGAATTTTTTTACTATTTTTTTAGATAGGTAGAATTTTGATGGTCCAGAATTTTCAGAAAATACTGAATTTTCTACCTATCTAAAAAAATAGTAAAAAAATTCAAAAAAATATAAAATTTAGTTTGCAAGTACATATTCATATGATTATCATATTGAACGGTTGGATCGACCATTAGAATTTTAAAAAGTCAAATTTTTAGCCGTAGCACGGACTCCATCCGTGCTATGCATAGCACCACAGGCTCACTCATAAAAAATTCATACAAGAGCAATTAAAAATATTTGAAGCAATTAAAAATAAAAAATTCATACAATATTAAATGAGTCCAAGTCTAACTAACTCACTACATTTAAAATTGAAATATAAAAGTCCAAATCCATAATAATTACTACATATAATAAATGCCTAATATTAATATTAATTGTTGGTACAAGCATGTAATCACTGTTGTGGTGGCCTCTGTCTCCTCTAGTGATCAATTAATGTCCCTACAAAAATTAAGAAAATCATTCAAATATCATATGAAAAAAGATGCCTTTTATATGAAACAATTAGATGCAAAATCAAGAAAATCATTCAACATCATATCATTCAGCATGTTTTTGATCAATAGTTCAGTCTAAAGCATTTTCATTTGAAAGCATTAACTCAATTAATTTAAGTTCATTTTATTGCTTATAAACTCAACTTGGGCTGGTATTCTCTTAAATTTACAATTTTCTGGATTAGTCCGAAGGTCAAGTACAAATGTCAAAGATCAAAATAAGTTTATGTATTTTCCAATAGGACAAGAAATTATCATTAAAATCTATCCATTTGAGTTCCAGCTTACCTACATATGTAATTTTCTCTATGGCCCTTCTGACATGCTTAAATTACTAGCTTTTGGAAATTAACATACATACCAGTAAATTACTTTCTTCATAAATATATCTCTATAAATAAGAATTAGTAGACCGCTAACTATACTATACTGGTACAAAAGGATATTTGTGATAAGATTGCATTAACAGCCCTCAACTAACTTATAATTACATTGAAAAGGTACCAATAAAGGAATGGAAATAAAACAATGATACAAGGTTGAGTGGTACTAAAAGAGACAATCAAGGTTTTAGCTCTAAACTAGAAATTTGAAATTCAATCAGTGTTTTTAATGCAATCAAAGATATATATAAAGAATTTCACTACTTTCAGCTTTTGAACACTTTCTATTTCAGTTCAGCAGTAAGAATAACCCCTAAGCATGCCTTAAACTCAATTTCTTAAATCTCTATATTGATTACATGAAGCAGCAAAACAGAGAGAAGGGAAATACCCAACAGCTGCACTATGTGTGATGTGAGAGAGCACACACACAATTAGAAAACCATGCCGTAAAGGTATATACTTAGCCAGCAAGAGAAAAACTCAAATTAGAACACATAATAAGATAGTTCATCTAATTACCAGAAATTGCTCCAATTAGCCATTGACGAGAGTCGATCGGTACTAAATCAGTGAGGAGCACGGTGAGGAGCAGCGGTGAGGAGCAGCGATGAGGAGGTACTCAAGCCTTTCTCTCAATTAGCCAGCGAGGAGCACGCTGAGGAGCAGCGGTGAGGAGCACGGTGAGGAGGTGAGGAGCAGCGGTCAGAGAGAGGAGAGGAGAGGGGTTTCGAGTGTCTATGTGTTCGTCGTGAGGTGGAGAGGTCGAAACCGGTAGTTTTTCTCTCAATCGTTAGCTATATCGACGGAGATCTGAGTTTTTGTGGCTGCCTCCATTTTCGTTTCTTCTCTCTCTTTCTAACGGTAGAGTAGGTGAACTGATTAAAAAATTAACGAAATTTTTTTTTTTCGGGCGAAGAGAGGTTAATCGCTGTTCCAACTTTTTGTTAGAACAGCGGAACAACGCTGTTCTGCTTGTTCCGAATAGCGCTGATGTTGTTTGGTTGCTCTAGATTTAGAATAGCACTGCTATTCTAAGAATAGCACTATTCTTAGATGACCCAAACATAGCCTAAAGCTCTTTCAAATTAAGTCAATTTTTTTTAGAAAGAAGTTTATAGCCTATAGACATGTTGTTAGTTTTATAGATTGATTGTGTATTCATTAAATTTCACATAAGTTGGATGTTATTTAATATTTCATCATATAATGTTAAATTTGAATATTTGCACATATCAAATCATTTGACAAACTATAAAACTTGCATCAATCTTTATTATTTTTAAAACTTATAAAGTATTTTGTATGATTGAGATTATTAAATTCATCTGTTATCAAATTAAGAATCCTGATCCTATATATAAAAAAAAACAATCTCAAGAACATGTGTGTGTCTAGAGAGAGAGAGTTGGGATATGGTGAGTTGCGAAGAATTTCTTTTTTTTATTTCACGCACATATCTCCATTTTCAAAGTTCAAACAGCCGAACCAAACCACTCAACATGATCTCCATATTGAAATGTGCTTGGAGACCAAATTTTACATTTTTTTTTGAGATTTTTTTACTATCTTTTTAGATGGGTAGAAAATCACTGTTTTTGGATGGATTATGGACCAGAAAAAACAGTGATTTAAAAAAATTCTAAACAAATAGTAACAAATTTCTAAAACATGTAAAATTTGGTCTCCTAGCACATTTCAATATTAGATCATGTTGAGCGGTTCGGATCGACTTTTTGAGCTTTCAAAAGTAGAAATTATGTGTGTGAAGTAAAACAAAACTCTTAATTTGCAACTCAAAATAGCCCAACTCTTTCTCTCTCTCTCTTAATATATATATATATAGAGAGAGAGAGAGAGAGATAAGATGGTGCATGCCGGCAGGGGCAGAACTAGAAAATCTCGATAGAGGAGGCTAAAAATTAAAATGCACAAATTGTGGCTAGTTGGAATTGAACTCAAGCTCTCCACAATCACAACATAAGCTTTTACCACTAGATTATAAGTAGACGTGTGATAATTTATGAGGGGGTCTGGACTATATAAATTTTTCCAAAAAATAAAATAAAATAAAATTTTAGTATACATATCTAAAATTTTAAAATCATAGGGGTGACTTAGCGAGTAGAGGGTGTTCTTAAGCTCACCAAGCCTCTTTGTGAGCTTAACTCAAAAATCTATCGAATTGGTTTCAAGTAACGCATCCAAATCGTTGAAACCGATCTACTTCACAAGTGATGAGTTTACATGTCAAGTTTGTAAATTTTCGAACTAATTTAATATAAAGTCAAGTTGTAAAAAAATAATGAAAAATGAACACATTAAAATTAACTTATAAATCATCTTTTTTTACCGCTTGACTTTATACTAAATTAGTTCGAAATTTTATAAATTTGACATGTAAATACATCACTCATGAAGTAGATCGGTTTCAACGGTTTGGATGTATCATTTGAAGCCAATTCATTAGATTTTTGAATTAAGCTCACAAAGGGAATCCGTGAGCTTAAGAACACCCTAGTTCTACTCATGGCTTAGCCACCTTTTGAATGACTTTAGATCCACCCCTGTATGCTGTAACAATGGAAAATAATTGGGGAGATGGAATTCTAATGAGAGTATTAAAGTATGATATGTATGATTAAAAAATTCGATTTCATTAAAGTAAAAACAGTGAAGTTTGATGGGGTAATTAATTAATTAATTATTTACCTCAAGATTGAAGGAGAAGAGAACTAGCTAGATGTGCTTTTAATTTAATTTGTGTTCACGTCAAGGCAAGGTCACGTGTGGGTCCCATCATACCAATACCATGCATCCCCATGCATTTACGCCTGACATTGACCTCCATTTCCCTCTGCCACCTCCACCCAACTCTACCTCTCCAGTTCTCCTCTGTCTCTCTACCATGTAACTCGGATGCGTATCCTCCCAGGTACCTGACTTAAGACAATTGCAAGGGACGGCTCAGATTTAGTCGAATTCACATCACCTCAGGTTACCTGACTCAAGCAAATTACGATTGGACGGCCCGTTTAAGAGGGCACGAATCTCAAAACAGACCCCCTACAGTCTCAATAGGCACCGATTGAGTTTGGCCCAGATAGAATTAATCTGGGCCGGCCGTTGCAATTTGCTTGAGTCAGGTACCTGGGAGGATATTTGTTCGATTTAGTCTCAGCTAGTGCCTATTCGGGATAGCATAGGAGGCCAGTATTAATTGTGCTTTGAGATTTGTGCCAAGTTAAAGGACAATCCTAGACGATCCATTTCAATTGTACTTAGTCAGGTAACTTGAGGTGATGTGAATTCATGTAACTCTCCGTGTGTTGCACACTCGTCCATCTATTTGTCGCCCACTTGATTACCAATTGATTCACATTTTTATTATTGAAGTTGTGATTGCTTTATCAAAAAAATATAATTTTTATACAGTAGAATGAGATGATTTTAATGAAGCTGCAGTTAAAAGCAGTACGTTGCTTTTGCATTTTACTTATTTATATATTATTTAGTCTTATATTTATTACAATATTTGAATTGGAATCTAACAAATAAAATCATGACCTAGAAATTTCTCGATATACAAACATATCATAGAAAAAATAATCTATATCAAAATTTGATCTTCGAATATGTAAAATTTACATCGGAATATGTTCAAAGAATTATCAAATTACTTGAGAGTAGGTTCGATGGGTATCGGACCTACTCTGGTTCGATGGGTTTAATTACCGTCTTTGCTTTAAGATTCGTGCAGAACGCTTTAAACTTCGTGTCTTAAATTAGATCGGACGGTCATCATGCTTGTTGAACCTAAATTAAAAGTAGGTCCGATGGGCATCAAACCTACTCCGTTCTCTTGTCAAATATGTTCGAACCGGATATAACGGAATTATAATAAAGTTTAATTGTTAACATTAAAGTTATGACAAGCTGAATGTGTTACCAAAATGATTTTGATTAGGTTCCTTGAAAGTGAAGGAATCTCATTAGTTGATTTTCAAAATGCAAATAACCAACTAATAATTAGCACATGTTTGATTTATTTTATAATTGCATTGTACAATCATGCATAGTGACAAGTTTATATTTTTTGAATATTCGACAAATTCTAAAATTAGTGATACACATATAATATAGGCATAAACTAAATAAAATGTTCTTCTCTTTTTAAATAATGTACATAGATAAACCAAAATTAAATTTTATGGCTTTAGAAACAAAATTAATATATATATTGTGAATGATTCTGAAATAATTCTGAAGAAATTCACGAATAATTCATAAAGTTGGTTAATTCACTAATAATAACTTACAAATAATTTAAAAGTATATTAATTGTATATTTTGTAAATCCGTCACTAGGAATGTACTACAGTCTACAAATGTTTTGCGAATAATTATGTGATTTATTCACGATTTTTTCTTTACACAACTTAGATCCTACAATATAATCAACACTGATTGCAACTTCTGTCGAGGTCACAGCAGATCCTGGGTACCAACTTGAGCACTAGGTCCTCAGAGCTCTAAAAAACAGTATAGGTGGCACTACACATTTTGTAGCATGATCTCTAATTCTCTAGCCTAACTCAAAAGGATATGGAAGCAAATTCTTATAAAAGTAAAGTGGTAATAACTATAAATTAATATATATACATATTAATTAAGCTCAACTATATTTCCTGTGCAGTCTAATTATGAATTAACGCCGAATAAAGCCGGATTTGGAGCTAGAGGCAAAGAATTAGAAAGTCAAGGGTCTCTCCCACATAGAAGCACTCAAAAGGGACATTAGGTATGAGCAACAAATTAGGATTTTATACAAAAGTAGGGATTTGTGGGTGCATGCATAGAGTATATATAGACACTTAATTTGTTTCTTTTATTTCTTTTATATATGGATAGCTATATCCCTATATATATATTTGTAGGATATGTATATATAGAGAGCTAATATAATATAGGTGTTCCCAAATAACATAGGAATAATGGAGCATGTGGCCCATTTTTATATCAATGTATCTAGAACCCTAAACTTTGTATGGTTGAACTTATAATTTTTTTAAAATTTTATCATTCAATTTTGCAAAATTAATTATTTATATTATTTGACAATATTTTTCTCATACACATAATTTATCATCTTGCTCAATAATTCATATCCTCTAAGGTAACTGAAAAATTGAGTTTAAATTCGGACCGTACATTACAAATTAGTACGAATTTTAAAGCTAAACATGTCTATTAAAACTGTCCCGTAAATTATAATCATATTCGTTTTCTCTTTCCGACCCGCATCATGAGCAAACAAATAAATTGAATCTAACTTAAAAAAATCCAGATTCTACCCAAACCCCCCCTCTCTCTCTCTCTCTCTAACCCATCTAATTTTAGCACACTGTCATGTGCCTTCTCTGTCACATGGTGTTGATCCCCACCACACAAATTACAGGGACAGTTTTGACTTCTCTTCTTACGGTCTACCATGTAGTACTATTGTAGCATTTTTCTTCCACAATTAGCACTGTGTCGGTTGTATGACCATCTCATCCGATAATGCAAGTTACATTTGTTGGTTGGTTATTTTGGTCTTTTCTTTTGTTGGAATTGGGATTTGGGAAGGTTCTTTTCAACAAGGACAAATCATTACTATTCACCTTGTTAAATTAATTAGTTGGTCTGTGATTAATGAATGTCTCAAGTTATTCAACTAGCTAGTGACACATCAGTAATATACATTTACTATATTGTAAATGTGTAATTAAGGGTTAGACATTAGATGAGATTGATTTGTGAAAATTAATGTGTGTGTGTGGGTGTGAGGGGTTGTTGTACAAGTAGGAAGGATTACATGTTAGCCCCCATAGGCATCAAGTGGGCTGGTCCATGCATGAAAATCAGTATTATCTATGACCTAATTTAAGGCCTCCATCAGTCTTGACTTCCCTCTTGCTGTTGCCCATATCTATTTTCACTCCTCTGTTTCTTTGTGCCCATCATAGTTATGACTATATGTGAGGTCCATGTAATAATGTATTGTTTATTTTATTTTTAGAGAGAGAGGTCGGGGTTGAGCCAACCGACTATCTAATATTCATAAGAAATCTTTATCCGGCATCGATCTCTTACAAATAAAATGACTTTTGTACTAGATCAAATGCTGGTTTTCGTAATAATGCAATGATCATTATATATATTAAGAGGAGGGTTTTAATACCTCATGCCTTTCATACCTTATCATACCTTATTTCATATCTTCGTTTTTAAAATTCAACTATCTATACTAAAATATGCTTTGAGATGAAATTTTATAATTTTTGAAATTTTTTACTATTTTTTAAGATTGGTAGAAAATCATGGTTTTTGACGGTCTAAAAACAGTGATTTTGTACCTATCTTAAAAAATAGTAAACAAATTCCAACAACTATAAAATTTCATCTTCAAGTATATTTTAGTATGTATATCACATTGAGAAGTTCGGATCGACATTTTTACTTTAAAAACAAAGATATGAAATATGAGGTATGATGAGGTATAAAAAACATAAGATATTAGAACCCTCCTCATATATTAATTAGTTAGTTGAAGAATCATTTTTTTTTTACAGTGGCTCATTAATTTTTTCCATTTCACTTATATGTAGATAGAACACGAAATTAAATATGAACCATATATAAAATTTTATTAAATTTAAATTATTTAAAAATATAAATTTGTGAAGAGTTCAAATTTATAAATAAAATTACAATAAATTATAGCATGTTTTTGTTGGTGAACAAGTTAAAGACGGAAAATGTCCTTAGAGATTGTTAGCACTTCCCTAAATGATCCTAAGCTATCTAAGCTATCATGATTTGTTCCTTTTGGAGGGTATAAAAATTAGATGAGATATTAATAAGTGTAGAGTAGGGACCGTCCTTTTTGAGAACGGAGTAGGTCCGATGCCCGTCAGATCTACTTTTAGGTTCAACGAGTACAATGACCGTTTGATCTAATTTAAGTTTGTGCGCACGAACATTGAAACAAACTTGCACGAGTTTTAAAGAGTTCCGCACGAAATTTTAAAACAAATCAACAGTGATTAAACCCATCGAACCAGAGTAGGTCCGATGCCCATCGGACCTACTCCCAACTCCCAAGTGATCCTTTTTACCCTAGAAGTACAAAATGCTTTTGGCTTTTAAAATTTTACCCTTTTATTTTTCTTAAAATAGACCCGTAGGTTTCTTAACAACAACAAAGGATCTAGCCCTATAGGATAAATCTTCAAAATATAGGCTAGCATCATAACACATTTGATCTTCTCCATTGCTACCAACGCTGCATGAATGCCGAGCTAATTAGTAGATACTAGCTGGCTACAACTTTTCATTATATTTTTATGTAAAGATATTTTTTTACAAGTTAAGAATATTGTGAAATACTTTTGTTGAAATATATACAAAATTAGCAAATAGCATCCTCAAATAGAATTTAAACATATCCTAACAAAAAAAGTCTATTTAAATGTGATATCTAATATAAATAATTTAAAGACATCGCCATGTGTTTTAAAACGTGAATTCAATACTTAACACCAATTAAGCGGAGTAAATGAAGGAAAGTAAAACATACAATTGAGTACAGTTCAAACTACTTAAGTTCGAATCAGGTAAGGCATCTTAACTTATAAGGTTAGATTCAAATTGTTTAATTTAAGTTTGTACGAATTTTAAAATGGAACTCCTTACATTCCAAATAGGTAAAAAAAAAATTGAGCTCGGTTTTGACTTAACCTGGTACGGCCAGGTACCACATTATCGGACAAATATCCTCTCCGGGACCATTCATTTTACGGTTTGAGATTAACTCCCAGCCGCTTTGGGATTCGGGCTGACAGAGGGGGCAGAATTATTGGGCTTTGAGATTCGTGTTAAGTAAAAAAGAACGGTCCAGATCAAGTAATTGTAAAAGATTTCCTATTACGGTACTGGGGTGATGTGAATTCCCACATTATCCGCAGAAGGCGGACTATAAAATGGATGACTCCATTTATAATGGTAATGGAGGGGGAGCAAAACTTATCCGTCCATAGAACAAGCGTCACATGAGGCT
>JAJGRW010000050.1:1647536-1722777 GCA_025461045.1 Carex parvula | reverse complement strand
TCTCCATTTTTCTTTTAGGAACGGTGGGAAATTTGTTGATTTTAGATCAAAGAGAGATGCTGGGTATTTAAGGAATAATTAAATATTATTGTTTGGGTTGCAGGCGCACTCGATCAGCCTAAGTGTTCGGTAGCCTGTACTAGCTTGCGCCAAGTCGCTTAGCTGGTTATTACTTCCTCCTAGATATTCTCTTCTTTGTATCATTTTATTATTATAGGCAAAATTTTCCATCTACATAAAAGGGAGATAATTGTAGAGAGAGAACAGTGGGGAAAACAGAGAGCTTCTTTGTTTATGGGGTGATTATTTGGCTTTCCTCTCTTTCATGGTACTTGATGTTTTATGAATCCATAGTTGATTTGTCTAATTTTTTTTGTTTAATAAGTTAGTAATTATTGATTGTTAATTGTGGATTTTTGACATGGGGACTTTGAAAAATGCCACTCCGAAATTAGAAATTATCCAAATGCCACTCTAAACTTAGTTGATTTTTAATTTTGCCAGAATAACTGTATTAGTCTTGTTTAAAAAAAAAAAATTAATTAATGACTAAAATATCCTTCTCAGAAAAAACAGAGGTAAAGATCTTATTGGAGCCAGTAGAGATGGCAATGGTTTCTATCTCTAATCCACTTTAGAAGGGAACACTTCGCACCTGGAGAAACAATTTCTTGAGGAATCAACAGCCACAGGGGGTAAAGATCTTAACAGAGAGGGGTAAAGATCTTATTGGAGCAACAGGAGGTAAAGATCTTAACAGAGAGGGGGTAAAGATCAATTGTCCCAGTAGAGATTAAGGTACAGCCACAGGCACAAGGGTTTAGAGAAGGAGGAGTCGATTTCCCCTTTTCCCTTTCAGAGAAGGAGGAGGCGACTTATTTGCAGGAAGCTGGACCCGCAATTTGACCCGGTATGGTCCCCTCTTTCTTTGGAGGACCTGCCGGGATTACTAGTGAGAGTGGAAACCCTTGTACAGGAGATCTCCCTAATGGGAGCGAATTCACCCATGGTCACGGAGCTGATTACCTACCTATCTAACGTATCAGGCGTACCGGGTCTCTAGTGGGTATGGTTTTCATGTGACTAGAGGAAGGAGGAGAGATTTTTTGGATTAATTGTATTTGAAGGGCATAATCGGAAATACAGAAATACGTATTCCAAAACAGAAATTTTCAGTTAATTTTTAATAAAAATAGTATAAAAATTGTATAATTGTGGAAAAATTAAAAATTAACTAAGTTTAGAGTGGCATTTTGATGATTTCTAATTTCGGAGTGGCATTTTTCAAATAATCAGATTTTGAAGTGGCAAATAACCAATTTTCTCTAATTTTTATTTTTCATTTCAATATACATGTACGAATTATGATTGTGTAAATATGAAAGAACAATAACTTTTGTCAGGTACCTGTCTGCTGAATTTGGTCCTCTAGCCGGTAGTAGTCCAATTCATCAATCAAGTTTTCAGCTTTATTCACCAATTGCTGAAGCTCCAGAGCCAAATCCTTCAGTGAACTATTGTTGGTAGGAAGGCCGCGGGCGCTTGTAAGCAGGGTATGAAGCTGCACCAGCTGTTTCTTCAGGGTTTTGAAATCATCTCCAAGGCCGGTGCGCTTTGCCCATGCTTCCAACAATGCAGCTACAGCCTTCTCGACCAGAGGACTCATCAGCCAGCCGACTGCCGTTAAGGTTATTGACACAGGATCCATGTTACTCGGGTATCAAACTGAAGAATACCAGTATGAAAAATTTCTTTTGGAAGAGAGATCAGATCTAAGTTTCAAGAGAACGATAACTACAAGTGCTGGTTCACACTTCACACTTCACTCGGGGAAGAGACAATTGAGAGGGTGAATGGGTTTGCTGTAACTATTCCTTGTCAAGCGGGTCGTGTAGTAAACTGATCAGACATGTCACATGTGTAACTTATAATCAATGGGTACAGCTGGTAAATTTATAACTCACTACACTATTGTTATACTCACGAAGTGCAAAGGCTTGCAAATGGATCTCTATCGTGTGCGTGACTTGTAGGCAATGCATACAGTAATGAGTCTTTATTACCTGAGTGCACATTAGGCCCCGCCCACTGTTCTTGGATATGGACTTTGTTCTGATGCTTTCCTACAAGCATATTGGTATCACATACTTTTTCAAAAGATAAAGGAGGATCTATTTATATTGGAATTTCCTACTTTTCCAAAAGATAAAGTATGATGGAAAGATAAAGGACTATTTATATTGGTATTTCCTACTTAATTTTCCAAAAGATAAAGTAGGATGGAAAGATATTAATTTTCTACTTAATTTCTATTGGTCCCTGTCTCAACTGAGAATTGTTTTCAGTTACCCCTTTGCCACACCCTCCCACAGAAGGCTACACCACAAATTTCATTAAATATTCAAATTAATCAAATTTAAGGGGTAACTAAATTCAACGTAACTTGACAAAAAAGAAAACAATATGACATACCTGAGGATCCACCAGTGGTACTCCGTCTTGGTTATAGTAAGCCTCTGAGGCTCTAGTGGATGGCTTAATAACAAGTTACGTAAAAATCTGAACAAAGTCTCGTATTTTTGGAACCTGACTTTTGGTGTTTCGTTGCCTTAATAACAAGTTACGGTAAATCTGAACAAAGTATGTATTTTGGAACCTGAATTTTGGTGTTTTGGATGGCTTAATAACAAGTGACGGTAAATCTGAACAAAGTTTGGTATTTTTGGAACCTAAATTTTGATGTTTTGTTAGCTTAATAACAAGTTACGGTAAATCTAAACAAAATCTGGTATTTTTGAAATAATTTATAACAATTCCTAGAATTATCTAACAATTTATAACAATTTATTGCAATTTATATTAATTTATAATAATTTGTAAAATGTATTGCAATTTATATTAATTTATAATAATTTATACTGATTATAACAATTCCTATAAATTTATTAATAATAATAATTTATAATATAAAAAAAATCCTATAATTTGATACATTTCTAACAAATTTGTAATTCATAACTAATTTCTAACAATTCCTATGATTTATAAAAATTTATAACTAATTTATACAAGTTTGGTACATTTCTAACAAATTCTACCAATTTATGACAAATTTGGACTACAAAATAATTATTACAAAATATAGAGGACTTACTTACAAATAGACAAGGCTTTGGAAGAAAATATTGTAGAAAGAGAGAATAAGACTGCCATAATTTCTGACAGTCTGGATATTTTTCGAAAAAAAAAAAAAAAGCGTGGCAACTTTAGAATTTTGTATTTTTTTTATGATATAATAAAAAAAATCGGTGGAAAGATAAAGGAGGATCTATTTTTAATCGTACTATCCGATTTGAATTGATGATCACATTCATATAAAAGAAAAAAGCTTCATGGAATTTAAATGAAGAGATTTTCTTCTTATTTAAAAAAAAGAAGGGTTTTCAAGTATATTCTCATATGAGGAGGGTTCAAATGTCTCTATTTTTATGTGCCTCCATCAAGCCTCTATTTTTAAAACTTGAATGTCAAAATATAACCATTAGATATGATCCATATTATTTTCTCTTTGCGCACGTAAAATATCATGAAATTTTGTTTTCATATTGATTAGTATCAAGAGCTTGCAAAAATACACCATTGTGGATAAATTTGGACATTGATGTTTCAACTTATTGATTCATATATAAACCAAAATCGAAAAATGATAATTTTTTATGTGCATGTAGAGAAAATAATATATATCACAACTAAAGATTTTATTTTAACATATATTTTTTTAAAATTTGGTTATTAAAAAAAATTTAAAAGTGCAGGCATTATATTGGTGCACAAAAAATGAAGACATTTGAACCATCCTTATTTTCATATCATGTTAAGCGGTTCAAATCAATTTTTTTATCTTTGAAATTAAATGGAGGTATGAATTCATAGTGCGGATCATTGTGTGTTATGCATAGTACCATATATAACCTCATGTTCTTATTTATATATCAAAATTTTGTAAATATTTTTTTTTGACAATAAAATTCTAGTTGGCAGAAATTCATGATTGTCGAACAGTTTAATTAGAATTTTTGAAATAGATGGATTTTGTTCCATCCAATTTCCAAAAAAAATAGTAAATTTTTTTAATAATATAAATTTGACTTCTTATAATATTTTTTATATATAGATTACACAGACGACTGAGAGATAGGTCTTTTGGACCGATTTTTTTTTTAATATCCAACATTAAATATAAAATAACAGAATTGTCCAAAGTTTTTGAAATTTTTTTAAAATTGCGAGGCCGCCAAAATTTTGGCAGGCCGGGGAATTTTTTTTTTTTTTTTTTTGAAATTGGCTATAGAGGGCTGTGAAATTACAGAATGCCAACGCGGCGTCAAATAATTAGTCCTAGTCAAGGAAGGATAATTGATTAGTATCTTTTGTAGAATGAAGTATGAATTTTTTTCAGACGGATGTATATGAATGTTGCAACAATTATACACAGTTTTTATTGTATGATCCATGTGTGATAAAAGAAATATAATATTTTCCCATGTCATCGATCTGTGTATTTCTGTTATAATGCATCTCTATCAATTTTTTGGTAAGTCATTTCTCTTATTTCTAAAGAAATATAATATTTTTTGGTATGTTGTACATGTATTTATCTAAGACATCTCTCGTAAACAGGCGAGACTAGGACATGAGATAAGGCAAGAGAGACGATATCTTCACTGAGAAGGCGAAAAATAATGACGAAACTTCAAACGACCATAAAACGGCGCTCGAGTGTATGATTTCAGCAAATAGCCACTTTTCAGAAAGCTTGCGAGAAGATGCATTTGTTAGTGATGGCTATGCAGTATTTCAAAATTTCAAAATTTTAAATTGCAAAAAAACTAAGGAAAGAGCCTCAAAACTTGAGTTGATATTTCCGATTAAGTTTTTAGTTTCTAATTTTCGATCTAAGTAGCTCAGTAAATTGGTCATATAATGAACTTATAGAATACCAAGTTTTACTATTTTTAATTTTTACTATTTTTTATGATTTATGAAAGATGTCACAAAATAACTTAAAAATAATAGAAAATTGCCAATGTATAAATAAAACCTACGCAACCTTAAACAAAATAACAATTAAACATAATGAATAAACTATATAAATACAAAATAACAACCTTAAATATATTTATGCAATTGTTAGTAAGATCTTAAAACTCAATTACTTTTATAATATAAAAATTTATTAATATATGTGATTGTAATTATAATTCATATTGTTACCTGTTTCATATAAACCATAAAAGTTACTATAAAAAACTGTAAAATATACATACATATGTATATACATAGACTAACGCCACGTTGGCATTCCGTATAGCCAATTTTAAAAAAAAATTTAATAATAATCCCAGGCCGGCCAATTCTATTATTTTGTATTTAATGTTGGATCTTAAAAAAAAATCGGTCTTTTGGATCTTGAAAATAAAAATTAAGTCACAGTACTACTAAATCTTGTAAGTGGGTCGCACGATGATAAATTTCTATTGGCCTTGTGGGTCCTATGCCTCCATTCACGCCCTTGTGGGGCCCTTGCCTCACAAGATGCCAGCGTTCACCGGCCCGGACTGGCCTGCCCTTGTGGAACCCATGCCTCCACTAAGGCCCTGCTATGTGAATTTGTGTCCTCTGCATTAACTCCAAAGATAATTTTTTGAGTTAATGAATCTCAACCGTTCGATCTATTTTAAGATTCATGCAGATTAGATCCGCACTAATATTGAAAGAACCTTATGTTATAGGCAGGAGCTGAATTGTCTCTATTTAAAATAAAACAATTGAGATTCATTAACT
This sequence comes from Carex parvula, assembly GCA_025461045.1. Classification (NCBI taxonomy): domain Eukaryota; kingdom Viridiplantae; phylum Streptophyta; class Magnoliopsida; order Poales; family Cyperaceae; genus Carex; species Carex parvula. The sequence continues at coordinate 1,716,933 of JAJGRW010000050.1, read as the reverse complement.
CAAAAGATTCTCTTTTGAGTTAATGCAGAGGATACGCGTTCCTGCTATGCATGTAAATTTGCAGTCCTCCATGGCATCTATTTAATTATTTTTTAGAAAATTCGGTTCCATATCAATATAATTTATTTTTTGGGCCTTTGAATTTGGGCGATGTCCTAAAAATGGGAACAATTTGGGTCTGACGTCATTAAGTCTGATGAGTTTCTTGTCCGTCCGATCCGTTTTAGGATTTGTGTAAATATTGATGCGCACGAATATTGAGTCGATGCCTACGGATCTCAAAGTGGATCGGATGGACAAAAAACCTATCAGACACAAATTTGAATCCGATGAACGTCGGACCCAAATTGTTCCGCCTAAAACTACAGTCAATATCTATAACCTCTGGCTTGCCATATTGGTCTTTTAATTAACCATAACTGCACACATCAATTTAACAGCAGGGACGGTATAATGCTTATCAAAATCTGCGATTTGGAAACAGAATATCAATCCCGTTCTCTCCAGTTCAAAAGTCATCAAAAAAAAAAATTTGTATATGCATGTGTTCCCAAACCATTGTGCATCAGAAAACTTTTCTAGCAACTATATATAGAAAAATAACTATTTGTGTTTCCCAAAGAGGCCATATATAGAAGGAGAAATCATATCACCTAAGGTAACAGAATATTTATGTTTAGATCAAGACCGTCTGATCATAATATCCACACTAATATTAATGGAGCTCATGAATTCCACCTCGATCCAGATTGACCCGGATTATGATCGGACGGTCCAGATCTTAACAGAGATATCTTTCTTTCTCAAAGGATATGGACTCATAGAAGGGTGAGTTAGTATCCTTTACGATACCTAAAATTATAAGTTTGGAATCTGGACCGTCTGATTAAAATCTGGATCAATTTAAAGGGGTTTCTTTAAACATTTGTGTCAGTGCTGATTGCACGGTCTGAATTCTTTCTGCATGCAGACGAGACAAACTCATATATAGAAGGGTTTGGTACAATTTTCTGGCCCAAAAGGCCCAATGGCTAAGATGGTTATTTATAGAGGACAATTTCTCTGGCCCTAGCGATATCTATTTTTCCTCAAAAAAGAAAAAAAAATGTCAAATCATTCGAGTTTTGATTAGAAACCGTCATAATATGCCAGTGGTGCTTCTAATACAAGTATAAACACAATATGTATATATATACTCAATGGCTGTGTACAATAATAAGTATCTTACATATAATGCGACGCTCTAGTGCCTAAGGTGCCGCTTATTACACTATCTCCATAAGTGATATATACAAAGAATGAAATCATTATAAAATCATCCATATATGAACTATGCTCAGCAAGGTATAAACCAAACTATCATAATTCTAAATCAAACCAAACAAGGTATGAACCAATCCGCGCTATGCATAGTAAAAAAATATGTCTTTAAAAAAAAGGTTAACTTGCCCCCAGAGTACAAAAATATGATTTTTTTTTTAAGCATTAACTTTATTGCAATTTTAATTTGGGGTTTAATGCTTATGAAAATTATAACTTCTTTCAATTTAGCACCCAAATTATTTTAGTACCAAATAACCTACCCAATTATTGATTTAGTGCTGCTGAAGCCACAGGTACAACTTGTTTGTATCGGGAGCTCGTTTAGAAACAATATAGGCTTCTCAGAAGGCCCAAATCAGAATTCATATATGGGCCGCTTTCCATATAACCAAACGGGCCTGGAATGAACTGAGTCGGTGTATTAATAGTATGCTCCTCTCATTTCCGAGATTATATATTTTGTTGGAGGTGATATATACCCTAATAAACCAAATTTGCAATCTCTGCTTTCTCTTGACAAGGTAAGATCTCCTTCGGTGCTCAATTGACTATTAATATAGCTAATTGTTTGATTAGTTAGATATTTAGTTTAGTTTTTCTAATCTGACTGCCTTCTTAACTCTTTTAGTGCTCAGTGCTTTTTCAAAGTAATTTTAGTATTACAAACTGCGTCTTTTCCCTTATGTTGGTTTCAGGTATTCAAGAGTCAAGGCCAAATTGAGGTGTGTTTCTGTATATTAAGCTATGCGATCACTTAAATATAGGTCGTTACTGGTGCCAGTGGGTTAGTTTTATTCAAACTTAAGAGTTATCATGTTAGGGTTTATTTTGATTCTAATTAATATGATGAAATTTGTTATCTTGTAATCATTCACCATGTTAGGTATTTATTTCCATTTTATATATCTACATTATGACTTTGATATATTATATGACCGGCTATATATGATTGATGAATATCTAATATGTTGCAGTAATTACTATTATGTTATTGTTTGTGTATATAATTATTTGCATGCAAGCATGAATAGTTTGGGAATATATATACGGCAGGTTGTTCTACCACTCCTCGGAATGAGAAGATCAAAAACTTGTGGTTGTAAAATTCATGTTCTATATAATTTCGTAGCAACAAAATACTAATAAAATGAATTCAGGTGTATCCTAAATATAATAATATGACTCAATATTCCAATAAGAAAATTATATGTTAAACAAGAGGATCATGAATAGTTAAATGAGAGCTTCTTATCCACACTGGATCTGGATGGGAGATCGATCGAGATTCATCATATATTATACATGGAGAATGGTTAGATAAAATAGTTAAATGGCTGCATAATATGACTAACAAGTTAAAGTTTTAGATAAAAATTCAGAAGATATGGCTAAATAAAAGGTACAGTTGAAATTATTGCCTTGTTTTTTTTTTTCCTTTTCACTAACAATTGAGTTTATTAAATAAAAGGTACAGTTGATATTATTATTATTATTATCATTAATGCTTGTCGTGCTAAAAGAAGGACGGAGTTACCAATATGTATCCTTGGTAAGAGCTTAATTCCTTCTCTTAAATTAAACCCTCTTTTTCGAATCGTTAGAAATTTCATCCATTACTGTTGTCAATCCCACATAACTCATTCGAAAGGGGATGAATTATTACCGGGTATCAGAAAAATTAAGGAACAGAGAGAGATGTACAGAGAGATGTGATGATTTTTCTTTGGCACGACCAACATATATATTTTACAATTAATCAATTATTCAATAATTATAGGCACATCCTTAGGCGAGGCACTATCTCACGGTAAATTTTAATTACATGTGGTTACCTTTGTATACCAGGTCGAGTTCGACCTCCGAGGTTCAACAATTTCATGGAGTACAAATTTCAACCCCTGCAGCTACGTGGTGCTGATTAGGAAGCCGGGTCTGTGCTTGCAAGCCCTGGTGGTGCTCGATTGGACCATACGAAAACATTGTTTCGATTTTCAACTCGACCAATGATTCAGGTTACTGGGACAAGTGCTATAGCTGATACCAAGGCAATCCATACTTGCTCGGCGGCTGCCAAGGTCTCTCTCTATCTAAAGTGAAATTTTATCAAACACATTGCGGTCTTTCTCACCCATCTCTCAAGTGAAACTTAATCGAACATAAAATTTCGCAATTTTTCATGTTTATGTGACACCTACTTTGTAGCTCTCTCTATGCAGTGAGTTGTAATCGCTAATTTCTAATCCAGGAAGCGATCTTTCTAATTTGTTCATCTTCTCGTCTAAACACAAACGAGCCCAGCCCATAGACTCATTTTGGGCCCAAGCCCAAGTAATGTTCCCTTGCAACCTAGCCGTTTATTAACCCAGAAACATGCTCAGTTAAAACCTGTAAAATACATACTGAAGTAGGATTTCAATTTTTTACCACATGGTATTTAACGGTGATCGGGAAATGAATTAATACTGTACCATTATTCACCATGTCAAAAGGAGACATATGGACCTATGTAGTTTTAACAATTAACCCACACATATAACAGTCTTCTAATTAGTCGGCTTTCAAGAGTACATGCTTCTGACTCTTACACAAACACATATAATTTGAAATGTCACTGTGTATGAATTGAAAGTATATAGAAATAACCCATTTACCTTCGAAAATCCAAGACTACTTTATTTAGCTATATGCTAAATTCGGAAACACAAGCAATGCTTGCTTACTTGATTACGTGTTATTTAAGCAATATCGGAATGTATGGAAAATTATTTTCCTCTCTTCTTCTTAGCTAATATAAATATAATATATATATTATTTGGATCAATTCCAAAAATAAAATATAATTTGTACAAAACAGTTATTACATATTTCTTTCTGATATTGGACTCATGTTGATCACAAAGAAGACCGACATTTTTATTAATATCCAAAGTTTCATAGAAATTATTATTTATGTCCAGATTCCCGGATTTTCGCTAAAAATAAAATGGCCGGCTTGGGCATTTTTGGGAAAACTCGGGAATCTGGGCATAAATAATAATTTCTATTAAACTTTGGATATTAATAAAAATGTCGGCAAAGAAGAGATGAGTATTTTTTTTTAAAAAAAATCTCAAACCAAAATATTAAAATAGTTGTCATAAAAAAATTTTAGGGGCTCTTTAGATAAAAAATGCATCTCCTTTTCTGGCAATGGCAGAAAAATTGAGTACTAAACTAATTATTGCGCACTGATTTCAACATGGAAGGCAGAAAAAAAAATCATATTATTGCGTTGGGTGGCGCAGCGGTTGTGGGCCCCACGATAGCGCATCTGCATGCATCTCCTTTTCCATGGAGCCGATGTATAACTAATTGTGCAACGAATTAATATTACCAGAACTTTTGACTCGTTAAATCTTTAGCTGCTATAAATTGTTCGAAGAAAATCCCCAAGTTAAAGATCAAAGGGTAAGGAGATTGGAATTCAGATCATCTGCAATAACTTAAAATTTTTAGTTTACCCGTAAAAAATTCACACCTGATCTCTGTTTATTAATCTGTCTCATGAATTTTTAAATTGTTCCGATTTTATTTACCGCACAAAATAAAAATTTTAAAAAATTACATACAGGATAATCTTCTAATTTAACTTAAAATTATATACAGGTTAATTAGTTCTCCTATTTTCTAAAAAAAATTGCAATTCGATATCCTCGGCAGTGTTTCATTAAAATGATGCACCAGTTGTCAGAAGTATATCCCTGATCACTTGTACAAAAGCATATTAAGGAGCATTATTAGGTCAATTAAATTCATCAAGAATCAAATGAAGAAGCGGTGAAATTTTTAATTGATTTGATTGGTTTGCACAAATCTTTTCTGTAATTTTGTAATGTCAATGAAGACCTTTTTGGTATATTTTTAATTTTTTCTTTTTTTTACTTTTTCCAACCACCCAACCATTGTATTAAACATGGCTTACTATATATATATATATATTCTTCTTTCTAGTAATTATGAATTGTAGTTTCATTATGTGAGGCTTTTTTAATTACATAAAATTTAAATGAAAAATGCAAGAAAAGAGAAGGTCAAATAAAAAATTGCATCAAACAACACTGATTCTATTAATATAGCTAACGTGGCACATGAATTGGAGATTTTCCGAAGGTGAACAGTTGGTGGATAAAAAAAGTGGTCTGCTCTTTTTATTTTTAGAAATATATGACATATTTTGTAAAAAATCAGAAAGAGAGGAACATTTTTTAAATATCATAGAAGAAGCCCGATCCTTCAAAACCAAATAATGCACGAATTGTCTTTCTTTCTTTTACTGGTAATTTGTATTGGAAGAAGCAAAGAGAAAAGAAATATGGCCGAGAGAAAAACCAAATTGGTTATGCTACATGTACCCAAGTTTGTCATCTCCAACTGATTCCATTATAATTAAATTTCCATCTTGAAATAAAACTTGAAGATCTAAACAATAAAGTCAAACAAATTATATCCGCTTTGACCAAGGCTCTGAAAAACAGAATTGGAATATGAATCGGTCACTTGATCGTTCAATTGGAATCAGGTGAATTGGTCGAAATCAACTGAATCAGATCGGAAAGTAGAATTTTTTTGGCAAAAGGTTTTTTTTTTTTAAATAGAAAAAATTTGATAAAAAATTATTTTGTCAAAAAAATATGTTTGGACAAAAGATTACAATCAAAACAGACTTATTTTAGTCTTGCAAAAAAAGTAAAAAAAAGAAAAATAAATAAACCACTCCGGAGCTCTGTTTAGTCTCTCAAGAAAAATGCACTCTAGTACAACATAATCTTCTATACTAACGATTTTTATTTGAAGAAAAATAAGGAATACAAAATATGATATTGAAAAAAACTATAAACAAGAATGAACTTCTACGAGAGAAATAAAAAAGAAAAAAAAGACTGTTCCACCAGTAACAGTATGCACGGTAAGATGTGTTGATCTAACGTCCAGCAATTCTGCAGTAAAATTTGCATATCACCAGCTCATGTTATAATCAAATTAAGCTTACTAATTAATAATTGTATCTGCCTCTGAAATGGTTCTCACCTCATTCCTTAACCTTGAAAGTTTGAGCTGCTAATTAACTGCATCCAACTGCTGGCACATCGATCATTTCCTCTGGAGCTCACATGCAAATTAAACGAATCTAGTTTTCAAGATTAAAAGAAAAGGTAATTGTTAGATACCTAGCAAAGGGCTTTGGCTTTCGTAATGCACTACAATTGTACAAGCAACAAAAGAAGGAAAGAATAACCATTGACAAAATAAACAAAAAAAAAAAATCATACAGTACAGAATATATCAAATTGCCCAGTGCCAGAACAAATATGCCCATTGCCAGAACATATCAAATTGGACAGTAAAGCCCATTTTCAATGTATTGATCTGTTTCAAGCCAAAATGATTGAAGTGGCTTGAATATGCTGGCTTGCAAGCCTACCTCACAATGGCAAATACTTTTATTGGAAGTGTCAGCATTAAAGCTATACTAGAATATTTAAAGTATTACCTTAACAGGAGAACTCCAGATACGTACTTCTTCGATGTTTCTTAGTTTCAAACATTCTTCAGTTATCTCAGTACGACTGTCTAGTGATTCAATGTGAGGGAAACTGATCATTAGTATCTTGAGGGAAGGGAAAAGATCAAAAGGAAATGACTGAAGATTTTTTTTGCAGCCCCTGATATCGACCAAGTCGAGAGAGGTAAGGCACTGTGGAGAAACCTCGTGTTCTTCAGTAAACGAAGAAAATTCCAATTCAAAAATTTGAAGGGAACTGAGCTGCTTGCAGATAGCCACGGTTAAGAGGGCAATAGAGTCGCCTTGTATATCTGCTAGAGACAAGGAGAAGTCTGCCTCAGTCCTCTCTATTTCTTTTGATGCAGAGTCCCAAGCTGCAATGAAACCAGGGCATTCACGAAAATGCAACTCTTCCAGGTTAACCCAGGACTTCAGACCTTTTACTGAGCTCAGTGTTTTACAAGATCTAATTTCGAGCCTCTTCAAACAGACCAATTGATCCCCAAAAGTAACGGAAGTGATTGATTGGCACTCCTCTATAACCAATTTCTCTAAGGCCACAAAAGAATGCAAGTCCAAAGATTCCAAACTGGAGATGTGGGATATCTCTAGAGAATGCAGATGTGGGATAAACAAATTCTCATGGAAGGATTCCAAACTGGGGATGTGGAATATTTTTAGAGAATCCAGAGAGCTAAGCTCATGAAGGAATTCCAAACTGGGGATGTGGGATATCTCTAGAGAACGCAGAGAGCTAAGCTCATGTAAAGCCAATACTTCAACCACCTTAAAGCTTGAACTCTGATCCAGGTACAGCCATAACCCTTGTGCCTTCACATATCCCATGTATTTAATTAATCCAGATCTTGAAATTGATATAGAAGAAAGTTGAGAACTGTACGGAAGAGGTGGTAGTTGAAAAATTAGTGGACAATCGTCAATTTTCAGACTCACTAGGGAAGGAAACCTCTCCAACACCTCAGATGTAGCAGATCCTGAGAGAGGAAGATCCACTAATTTAGGGCAATCTTGAATTGTGAGTTTCTTGAGATTTTTAAAGCAAAGAAATTGTTGAAGTTGGTTACTCCACACCCATTTTTCGAGATCTGGCATATTTTTTATCTTCAACTTTTCCAAAGATTGAAATTTCTTGCTTTGACGAGTACCATAGCATTGAGGTCCAATTTCCCTCACAGCCAATCCAGAGAGCTTCAAATGCTTGAGAAACTCCAAGTCCCCTATAGGTGGAAGCAGCTCCCATGCTTTACAATTCTCCAGAGTCAGAGACTCAAGAAAAATGAGAGAGGGATCCAACCACGTGGGAGACGCCACACCACCATATCCATCTATCTCAAGCAATTTGAGGTTGGTGTTTGGTTTAAGGCCCTCCAGGACACTTTCATTCTCTTGTTCACCATGATTCCATTCTAAATACAAGGCATCAAGCTTCCCTTTCTCTGCTAGTCTAGCCTTGTTTGCCTCTCTCTCAGATTTTACATTCTCAAGATTCCTTATTTTGAGTGATCCTCCAATCTCCTTCAGAGAGCCTAATTGTTCTATCTCAAAGCCATTATTTTGTTGAACATGAAAATAATTCAGTTCTTGCAGAGAGGTTAGCTTCCCTACACCCAATATCTTAGAGTGCAGCTGCCCTCCAACAATAAAATGCCGCAAGCTAACAAGGTCACTAAAATTATTTGGCAACTCATCCAAAAGATACCCATCTTTTATTTCCAACACTTCTAGGTGATATAGCCTACATATTTCTCTTAGAAGGTTATCGGAATTGTCGAAATCCGACATACGGAATCTTAGATACCGGAGGCTAACAAAATTCTGGAAGCTACAATTATGTAGTTGTACCGGGCCACATAGATCTAATCTCACTGCACGGAGAAATTTTGTTTTTTTTAGCAGGTCCAAAATACTACGGGAAATAAGGGAAGGCAACTTGTCCAAATTAAATATCGTGCTTAGATTTTCTCCTTCCAAACACTCCAATACCTTGACTATTGCTTCTTCATTTTCGACCGTTTCGGTACAATCAAAAATAGACAAATGACGTATGGTTGGGGGAATTTGTCTAGATTTGGGGTCATTAATGGTTAAACATTCTTTGAAGGCAACCATATTAGCCAAATCATGAATCAAGTCATGAAAAGTATAACGCACTTTATGACCATATGTTGACTGGTAGGTTTGGAAGAAACCACGGTTGAACAGATCATTGAAGTAAGCTCTCCCAATATCCTCCTTCCTTTTGCCTTCAAATCTTACATCGAGAAAACCTTGAGCCATCCATAGATATACCAACCCCTCACATGTAAAAGGGTGATCCTCTGGGAAAATAGCACAATATGAGAAACACCTTTGGAGATGAAAGGGCATTTGCTCATAACTTAACCGGAGTGCCGGCATAATATCATTTTGACCACTCTGAGATTTCCACTCTTCGCTATCCCTGATTTGCATCCAATATCTCTCATCAGGATTTTCTTTTAACAGAGCACTCACAGTTTTTGCTGCTAGTGGGTTACCCTTCAACTTATTGGCAATTTCTTGTCCGATTTTTCTTAACCTCCATTTTCCTCCAAAGTTTGGATCATTGAATATACAGGTACTGAAGAATGATAAAAATGCATTCTCATCTAGACCCTTCAAATCAATAATATTATCTCTTGCATCAACCATTTTGGCAACATCTGTGTTTCTAGTCGTCACTAAGATTATGCTCCCTTTTACACTACAATAATTTAATGGAGCCACCATTAAGTCCCATTGGGTCTTATCTTCATATTCCCACATGTCATCCAAAACAAGTAGGAATTTCTTGGACTCCAATTTTTCCTTGAGTTTATTTTGGAGCTCGTTGAGGTTACAGAGTTCGCCATATCTGTTGCCACATGCAGCTTCTAGCATCTCACGTGTAAGTCGGACACTATCAAACTGAGTGGATACACAAATCCAGGATCTAACCTGAAAGTAGCTGTGAACTTTTGGATCATTGAAAACTTCCCTAACAAGGGTAGTTTTCCCCATACCACCATTACCAACTATTGCTAGAACAGGGACCTTACCAACTTTTGCCATTTCTTCATTTGTTATTATGTTCATTAGTTTCTCAAGCTCTTGGTCTCTCCCAAAAACTATAGGTTCTGTGGGAAATGCTGTCGTTTGCGGTATGTTTGTTGCTGCACTTTGACTTCTTTCCGTATTCCGGACAGTTTTAACTAGTGCTTCTGTTTTCACAGCCTCGCGTACTTCCTCCTTAGATTTCTGCAACTGCTCGGCTAAATCTTTCATCCTTTGGGACAGATTAATTCTATTTTCACAACCTTGCACATCTTGTGCAGAGCAACAAGACATCCCTTTCAAAGTTGAAAGGATGGAACGGCTTGCGAGCCGAAAGCCAGAAGAAGAGGATGCAGCTGATGATTTATTGCTGCAGTTTACTTTCTCCTGGTTACCTGTTAGAAAAATTGTACCAATTACAGAAATAAATTTTAGTTGAATCATAATATCTGACTGTAAAATAAAGAAATCTAACATAACTTCTGGGATAATAAGACATGTTAAGGATGTAATGGTGACGTCCATTTCTGGAATAAATGGACAGCACATCACTTTTTCTCCAACTTTCTAAACAGAGGATTATCTCACACCAGAGCTTTCTCTTCCATCTCCATTTTTCTTTTAGGAACGGTGGGAAATTTGTTGATTTTAGATCAAAGAGAGATGCACAAGTGGGATTTAATATATCATCAATTGGTTGACATAATTTAGCTAGATTTTGGTTTAATTTTTTATATTTCATTTCTATATACATGTACGAATTATGATTGTGTAAATATGAAAGAACAATAACTTTTGTCAGGTACCTGTCTGCTGAATTTGGTCCTCTAACCGGTAGTAGTCCAATTCATCAAGCAAGTTTTCAGCTTTATTCACCAATTGCTGAAGCTCCAGAGCCAAATCCTTCAGTGAACTATTGTTGGTAGGAAGGCCATGGGCGCTTGTAAGCAGGGCACTAAGCTCCAGCAGCTGGTTCTTGAGGGTTTTGAAATCGTTTCCAAGGCCGGTGTGCTTTGCCCATGCTTCCAACAATGCAGTTACAGCCTTGTTGACCAGACAACTCATCAGCCAGCCGACTGCCGTTAAGGTTATTGACACAGGTTCCATGTTACTCGGGTATCAAACTGAAGAATACCAGTATGAAAAATTTCTTTTGGAAGAGATCAGATCTAAGTTTCAAGAGAACGATAACTACAAGTGCTGGTTCACACTTCACACTTCACTCTGGGAAGAGACAATTAAGAGGGTGAATGGGTTTGCTGTAACTATTCCTTCTCAAGCGGGTCGTGTAGTTAACTGATCAGACATGTCACATGTGTAACTTATAATCAATGGGTACAGCTGGTTAATTTATAACTCACTACACTATTGTTATATTCACGAAGTGCCAAGCCTTGCAAATGGATCTCTCTCGTGGCTTGACTTGTAGTCAATGGGTACAGTAAAGAGTCTTTATTACCTGAGTGGATGCATCAATATCAAGGAACACATCACATGCACAATTTAATTGTTCACAGGCGACAGCGACCCTACATGCCCCGCCCACTGTTTTCAATTCGGATCCAGTAGCGAAGTAATCCAATCCTTTGGGTTTTGGATCGAGACCGTCCGATTCGAATCCGTGAAAATCTATTGGCGAAGTTAGCGCACACAATCCGATGATGAATTCGAATCCAGAGACGATCTCAAACGACGAATTTGAATCGGACGGTCTCAATCCAAAACCCAAAAATTAGGTTACTTTAGGGGATCCGGACCCCACTGTTTTTGCATATGGACTTTTCTGATCGTTCGTACAAGCAGATTGGTATCAACTATTTTTTCCAAAAGATTAAGTAGGATGGAAAGATCCGATTTTTTTTTAATATCCTAAAAAAAATACAAAATTTCAAAGTTGCCTTTGTTGTTATTTTTTTTTTTAAATGCTCAGACCGCTAAAAACTTCTGAGGGTCCTATTCTGTTAAGGACCGTCCAAAATTCATTTTTTAAATTTGGAGGATATGTTGTTATTTTTTCCATCATTTAATGTTATATTTTTTTTTATTTGTTATATGATTTTATTGTTGTGTTATATTGTTGTTTTTTTTAACATATTGACCGTTATGTTTGACGACATTTTTTGTACATGTTTATTTGTTATTTTTTATTGTTTGACGATGTTTTTTTACGTGTTTATTTGTTATTTTGTAATGTTTGACGATGTTTTATATTGGTTTTTTTATACGATTAGAGTTACTTTTTGTTTTACTAAAGAGGCATTCAAATAAACTAAAACATAAGATAAACAAATACTACAATCCAACACGAAAAAATATTACAATTCAAACATAAAATACTACAATCAAACCTAACTAAAACTACAACCCAACATAAAAAAAACTACCGTCGACCACCGCATGCTGGAGGGGGAACAAGGCCACACTGACAACAACTAGAGGGGGGATCATCGCTCTGCCTGCTGACCCCTAGTAGCTCTGACGGGTCTATCCTACGGATGGTGTCCTCCTGAATGGCACTCTGCTGTAAGGCGCTCTCACATGGATCCTCCTGCATGGTGGCCGGCCGGTGTCTAGAAAAAGGCATATGTTGCTTGGGTCGCCTGCAATCACTAGACTCATGGTCATGGGACCTGGCTGCTGGATATCGTGGTGGATATGCTGGACACCGGAAGCTCGTAATGTCCTCTGCATCCTCAGTTGTCACCAATTGATATCTCCTCCAAACTGAATTTGGTTTGTTGCGGATCCTCCTCCTACGCACCCTACTGCGCACCCTACATACAAATACTATTAATTTTGGAACATACAAATAACTAGTAACTTGATAAAAAAAGAAAACAATATGACATACCTGAGGATCCACCACTGGTACTCCGTCTTGGTTATAGTAAGCCTCCGAGGCTCTAGTGGATGGCTTAATAACAAGTTACGTAAAAATCTGAACAAAGTCTGGTATTTTTGGAACCTAAATTTTGGTGTTTCGTTGCCTTAATAACAAGTTACGGTAAATCTAAACAAAGTATGTATTTTGGAACCTGAATTTCAGTGTTTTGGATGGCTTAATTAATAACAAGTGACGGTAAATCTGAACAAAGTTTGGTATTTTTGACCTAAATTTTGATGTTTTGTTAGCTTAATAACAAGTTACAGTAAATCTAAACAAAGTCTGGTATTTTTGAAATAATTTATAACAATTCCTAGAATTATCTAACAATTTATAACAATTTACTGCACTTTATATTAATTTATGATAATTTATAATAATTTATTTCAATTTATATTAATTTATAGTAATTTATACTGATTTATAACAATTCCTATAAATTCATAACTAATTTCTAACCATTCCTATGATTATAAAAATTTATAACTAATTTATACAGGTTTGGTACATTTCTCACAAATTCTATCAATTTATGACAAATTTGGGTGCAAAATAATTATTACAAAATATAGAGACTTACTTACCAATAGACAAGGCTTTGGAAGAAAATATTGTAGAAAGAGAGAATAGGACTGCCAGAATTTATGACAGTCTGAATATTTTTAGAAATAAAAAAAAAGCGAGGCAACTTTAGAATTTTATATTTTTTTAGGATATAATAAAAAAAATCGGTGGAAAGATAAAGGAGGATATATTTTAATCGTACTATTCGATTTGAAATTGATGATTACATCATATAAAAAAAGCTTCATGGAATTTAAATGAAGAGATTTTCTTCTTATTTTAAAAAAGAAGGGTTTTCAAGTATATTCAAATGTCTCTATTTTCTTCTTATTTTCTTCTTATTTTAAAAAAGGAGGGTTCAAATGTCTCTATTTTTGTGTGCCTCCATCAAGCCTTCATTTTTAGAACTATAATAACTTAAAATTTAAAACTTAAATGTCAAAATATAACCATTAGATATGATCCATATTATTTTCTCTTTGCACACGTAAAATATCATGAAATTTTGATTTTATATTGGTTAGTATCAAGAGCTTGCAAAAATACACCGTTGTGGATAAATTTTTGACATTGATGTTTCAACTTATTGATTCATATATAAACCAAAATCGAAAAATGATAATTTTTTATGTGCATGTAGAGAAAATAATATATATCACAACTAACGGTTTTATTTTAACATATATTTTCTAAAAATTTGGTTATTAAAAAAAATTTAAAAGTGCAGGCATTATTGATGCACAAAAAATGAAGGCATTTGAACCCTCCTTATTTTCATATCATGTTAAGCGGTTCAGATCAATTGTTTGATCTTTGAAAATGGAGGTATAAATTCATAGTACGGATCATTGTGTGTTATGCATAGCACCATATATAACCTCATGTTCTTATTTATATATCAAAATTTTGTAAAATATTTTTTTTTTACAATACATTTCTAGCTGGCAGAAATTCATGATTGTCGAACAGTTTAATTAGAATTTTTGAAATTGATGGATTTTGTTCCTTCCAATTTCCAAAAAAAAGAGTAAATTTTTTTTAATAATATAAATTTGACTTCATATATATTTTTTATATATAGATTACACAGATGACTGAGATATAGGTCTTTTGGACCAATTTTTTTTTAATATCCAACATTAAATATAAAAAAACAGAATTGTCCAAAGTTTTCGAAATTTTTGAAAAATTGCCAGGCCGCCAAAATTTTGGCAGGCCCGGGAAATTTTTTTTTTTTTTTTTCGAAATTGGCTATAGAGGGCTGTGAAATTACAGAATGCCAACGTGGCGTCAAATAATTAGTCCTAGTCAAGGAAGGATAATTGATTAGTATCTTTTGTAGAATGAAGTATGAATTTTTTCAGACGGATGTATATGAATGTTGCAACAATTATACACAGTTTTTATTGTATGATCCATGTGTGATAAAAGAAATATAATATTTTCTCACGTCATCGATCTGTGTATCTCTATTATAATGCATCTCTATCAATTTTTTGGTAAGTCATTTCTCTTATTTCTAAAGAAATATAATATTTTTTGGTATGTTGTACATGTATTTATCTAAGACATCTCTCGTAAACAGGTGAGACTAGGACATGAGATAAGGCAAGAGAGGCGATATCTTCACTGAGAAGGCGAAAAATAATGACGAAACTTCAAATGACCATAAAACGGCGCTCGAGTGTCCGATTTCAGCAAATGATCACTTTTCAGAAAGCTTGTGAGAAGATGCATGTGTTAGTGATGGCTATGCAGTTTTTCAAAATTTTGAATTGCAAAAAACCTAAGAAAAGAGCTTCAAAACTTGAGTTGATGTTTCCGATTAAGTTTTTAATTTCTAATTTTCGATCTAAGTAGCTCAGTAAATTGGTCATATAATGAACTTATAGAATACCAAGTTTTACTATTTTTAAATTTTTTTTACTATTTTTTATGATTTATGAAAGATGTCACAAAATAACTTAAAAATAAAAGAAAATTGCCAATGTATAAATAAAACCTACGAAACTTTAAACAAAATAACAATTAAACATAACAAATAAACTATATAAATACAAAAGAACAACCTTAAATATATTTATGCTATTGTTAGTAAGATCTTAAAACTCAAATTATATAAAAATTTATTAATATATGTGACTGTAATTATATTTCATATTGTCACCTGTTTCATATAAACCATAAAAGTTACTAAAAAAAACTGTAATATATATATATATATATATATATATATATATATATATATATATGAGGAGGTTCCAATGCACCCAAATTTCTATGCTCCCAATGCATCCAATTTTTTATCTCCTTTATCTCTATTTTCAAAGTCCAAAAGTCGATCTGAACCGCTCAACATGATCTTCATAATAAATTATGCTTGGAGACCAAATTTTATATTTTTTAGAATTTGTTTACTATTTATTAAGATATATACAAAATCATTGTTTTAAGGAGATTCTGGACCATCCGATAAAGTGATTTTGTATCTATCTTAAAAAATAGTAAAAAAATTCAAAAAAATATAAAATTTGGTCTCCAAGCATATTTTATTATGAAGGTCATGTTGATCGGTTCGGATCATCTGTTCGGACTTTGAAAATAGAGAAAATAAAGATTGAGTGCATTGAAAGCATAGAAAAGAGGGTGCAATGGAACCCTCCTCTGTATATATATACACAAACTTTTTATATAAAAAAAATTGACTAGGACTAACGCCACGTTGGCATTCTGTATAGCCAATTTAAAAAAAAAATTAATAATAATCCCGGGCTGGCCAAAATTTCGGCGGCCTAGGCATTTTAAAATTTTCAGAAGCTTTGGACAATTCTATTATTTTGTATTTAATGTTGGATACTAAAAAAAATCGGTCTTTTGGATCTTGAAAATAAAATTTTCAAGTCACAGTACTACTAAACCTTGTAAGTGGGTCGCACGATGATAAATTTCTATTGGCCTTGTGGTTCCTATGCCTCCACTCACGCCCTTGTGGGGCCCTTGCCTCACAAGATGCCAGCGTGCACCGACCCGGACTGGCCTGCCCTTTGGAACCCATGCCTCCACTAAGGCCCTGCTATGCGAATTTGTGTCCTCTGCATTAACTCCAAAGAAAATTTTTTGAGTTAATGAATCTCAACCGTCTGATCAATTTTAAGATTCATGCAGATTAGATCTGCACTAATATTGAAAGAATCTTATGTTATAGGCAGAAGCTGAATTGTCTCTGTTTTAAATCAAACAATTGAGATTCATTAACTCAAAAGATTCTCTTTTGAGTTAATGCAGAGGATACGTGTTCCTGCTATGCATGCAAATTTGCAGTCCTCCATGGCATCTATTTAATTATTTTTTAGAAAATTCGGTTCCATATCCATATAATTTATTTTTTGGGCCTTTGAATTTGGGCGAGGTCCTAAAATGGGAACAATTTGGGTCTGACGTCAGAGTTTCTTGTCTGTCCGATCCGTTTTAGAATTTGTGTAAATATTGATGCTCACGAATATTGAATCGATGCCTACGGATCTCAAAGTGGATCGGATGGACAAAAAACCTATCAGACACAAATTTGAATCCGATGAACATCGGACCCAAATTGTTCCGCCAAAATCTACAGTCAATATCTATAACCTCTGGCTTGCCATATTGGTCTTTTAATTAACCATAAATGCACACATCAATTTAACAGCAGGGACGGTATAATGCTTATGAAAATCTGCGCTTTGGAAACAGAATATCTATCCCGTTCTCTCCAGTTCAAAAGTCATCAAAAAAAAAAAAAAAAAATTGTATGCATGTATTCCCAAACCATTGTGCATCAGAAAACTTTTCTAGCAACTACAGAAAATAAACTATTTGTGTTTCCCGAGGCCATAGAAGGAGAAATCATATCACCTAAGGTAACAGAATATGTATGTTTAGATCAAGACCGTCCGATCATAATATCCACACTAATATTAAAGGAGCTCATGAATTCCACCTCGATCCGGATTGACCCGGATTATGATCAGACGGTCCGGATCTAAACAGAGATATCTTTCTTTCTCAAAGGATATGGACTCATAGAAGGATGAGTTAGTGACGCAGTGCGTCCCGAGGTAGTATCCGATTTAGACTCGGATATGGACGATGGTCACACCAAATCCAAGCCAATCAAGAATTTATATGTAAAACTTGAAATTTGATTACAATTACTTTGAGTGTGTGAGCCGTATTGAATCAATTAAAGAAGTTTGACCATATTGAATTAATTTTGACTGAATGGGTTTTATTAAGAGTGACAACTTTCGTTGAATGCATGGGAGGTATTCTAGGAGTTTTGAGGAATTAAAACAATTTCAAAACTTTGACTACATGGGAGATATTTTAATTTTGCAACGGTATCCTAAAAGTTTCGTTGATTTAATATTAAACACTAGGATTTATATTTCTTTTTTTACTTTAAATATGTATCAAAACCTCGGTTGAGGTAGAGTTGATTATTGAATATAAAAGTTGTGTTTGTGTGTTTGAGTTCTTCGTGTTACCTTTACTCTTCTCTATTATCATAAAACCGAGTACTTGAGCTTATTGAGTAAGACAGTATCGGGATCGCCTTGCGTCAGTTAGTATCCTTTACGATACCTAAAATTATAAGTTTGGAATCTGGACCGTCTGATTAAAATCTGGATCAATTTAAAGGGGTTTCTTTAAACATTTTTGTCAGTGCTGATTGCACGGTCTGAATTCTTTCTGCATGCAGACGAGACAAACTCACATATAGAAGGGTTTGGAAAAAATTTCTGGCCCAAAAGGCCCAATGGGTAAGATGGTTATTTATAGAGGACAATTTCTCTGGCCCAAGCGATATCTATTTTTTTTTTCCTCAAAAAAGAAAAAAAAAAATGTCAAACCATTCGAGTTTTGATTAGAAACCGTCATAATATGCCAGTGGTGCTTCTAATACAAGTATAAACACAATATGTATATATATACTCAATGGCTGTGTACAATAAGAAGTATCTTACATATAATGCGACGCTCTAGTGCCTAACGGGTCGCTTATTACACTATCTCCATAACTGATATATACAAAGAATGAAAATTATTATACCATCATGCATATATGAACTATGCTCAGCAAGGTATAAACCAAACTATCATAATTCTAAATCAAACCAAACAAGGTATGAACCAAGCTCGACATCTCAGATATATAGGTTGCCAAAAAGAACCATGACAACAGGAACTGCTACACCAAATGTCGGCATAGCAATGGCTCCAGCAGACATGTTTGATGCCACATCAGACATTACCATTATTGGAGATGGAACAGGTGCAGGGGCAGGGGCAGGAGCAGGTGTGGGGGTAGGGGTAAGAGCAGTCTGTGCCTCTGTGACAAGCATCATTATAGCAAACATGATGAGTGCCACAAAAGATCGCTTCATTCCTGCTGCCTTCATCTCTCAATTCCTTCCCTGTTTACTTTTCTTTTATTGTGTGAATAATAAAGTGATTGAAGAATTTGGTACAATAGGACCTGTAAGAGGGATGGTATTTATAGGCAAATTTATTAATGGTGGTGTTTAAATTATAAGCAAAGAGGCAGAAAATTCTGAAGAAATAAATGCGAAACACGGCATGTCAGTCTCACACAATGTTACATACAATCAAATAAATTCATTACATTTGCAATTTTGATGTAAAAGGACTTTATAGGTTCCAAATCACAGCATTTTATTGACAAATTAAAGATAATTAATTTTGATCTAGCGATTAAGACAATATTATTTGCGTGAGGTATAGATTTTAAAACTAATTCCTTCTTATTAATAAAAATGAAAAAACTTTTGATTATTTTTTAAACAAATTTCTTTCACAAAAGTGCAAAAATATGATTTATCAAGACATTCTTCATTTAATTGCAATTTTTTATTTATTGTTTGATACTTGCATGGAAAATTTCACTACATTCTAATTTAAGCGAGGCAGGAAATTTCTTACCAAGAGTAAATGAAGAAATAAATGCAAAAAACGATATGTCAATCTCATGTGCTTATACAACTCAAAATTTAAATTCTGATAGGAACTTGGTTGGTTCGAAATCAAGGTGCTTTATTGACAAATTAAGGCTTCTTACCTCATTGATAAAGAAAGACAAAAACACAAAAAGTGGTAGCAATTACATGATTCCACCAACAATTGAAGCAAAATGCTCTATGCCCAATCAGATTAAAAAAAATGTGATTTAGGTCTGTTCAATATCACACATTTTATTTTAGAAGATTAAAAAGTAATTATGTAAAAACATCATCTTTCTTATGTGTTCTAAATATGAGAAAAAATATGGTTAAAAGACTAGAAAGAGAGAATATGTGGGCATATTTAATTGATATTTTTTTGAGTGAGGAAATGGTACTATACATAGCGCAGATTGGTCCGTAGTATGGATAAATCTTTATATTTTCAAATTCCAAACAGTTAATCTGAACCATTCAACATGATCTCCATAATAAAATGTACATGTAGATCAAATTATACATCTTTTACAAATTATTTTACTATTTTTTAGATAGGTAGAAAATTACTACTTTTTTATATTTTTAGATCAAGTGATTTTCGACCTATCCAAAAAAATAGTAAAACTGTAAAATTTAATCTGCAAGTAGATTTTCATATGAAAATCTTACTAAATGGTTCAGATCAAGTATTTGTACTTTGAAAACGAAGATATTGATCCATATATACTATGAACCAATCTGCGCTATGCATAGTAAAAAAATATGTCTTTAAAAAAAATATTAACTTGCCCCCAGAGTACAAAAATATAATTTTTTTTTTAAGCATTCACTTTATTGCAATTTTTATTTGGGGTTTAATGCTTATGAAAATTATAACTTCTTCCAATTTAGCACCAAAAATTTTTTAGAACCAAATAACCTACTCAATTATTGATTTAGTGCTGCTGAAGCCACAGGTAGATCTTGTTTGTATCCGGAGCCCGTTTAGAAACAATATAGGCTTCTCAGAAGGCCCAAATCAGAATTCATATATGGGCCGCTTTCCATATAACCAAACGGGCCTGGAATGAACTGAGTCGGTGTATTAATAGTATGCTCCTCTCATTTCCGAGATTATATATTTTGTTGGAGGCGATATATACCCTAATAAACCAAATTTGCAATCTCTGCCTTCTCTTGACAAGGTAAGCTCTCCTTCGGTGCTCAATTGACTATTAATATAGCTTATTGTTTAATTAGTTAGATATTTAGTTTAGTTCTTCTAATCTGACTGCCTTCTTAACTCTTTTAGTGCTCAGTGCTTTTTCAAAGTAATTTTAGTATTACAAATTTACCTGCGTCTCTTCACTTATATGTTGGTTTCAGGTATTCAAGAGTCAAGGCCAAATTGAGGTGTGTTTCTGGATATTAAGCTATGAGATCACTTAAATATAGGTCGTTACTGGTGCCAGTGGGTTAGTTTTATTCAAACTTAAGAGTTATCATGTTAGGGTTTATTTTGATTCTAATTAATATGATGAAATTTGTTATCTTGTAATCATTCACCATGTTAGGTATTTATTTCCATTTTATATATCTACATTATGACTTTGATATATTATATGACCGGCTATATATGATTTATGAATATCTAATATGTTGCAGTAATTACTATTATGTTATTGTTTGTGTATATAATTATTTGCATGCAAGCATGAATAGTTTGGGAATATATATACGGCAGGTTGTTCTACCACTCCTCGGAATGAGAAGATCAAAAACTTGTGGTTGTAAAATTCATGTTCTATATAATTTCGTAGCAACAAAATACTAATAAAATGAATTCAGGTTTATCCTAAATATAATAATATGACTCAGTATTCCAATAAGAAAATTATATGTTAAACAAGAGGATCATGAATAGTTAAATGAGAGTTTCTTATCCACGCTGGATCTGGATGGGAGATCGATCGAGATTCATCATATATTATACATGGAGAGTGGTTACATAAAAATAGTTAAATGGCTGCATAATATGACTAACAAGTTAAAGTTTTAGACAAAAATTCAGAAGATATGGCTAAATAAAAGGTACAGTTGAAATTATTGCCTTTTTTATTTTTATTTTTCCTTTCACTAACAATTGAGTTTGTTCCTTTTGTCAATTTCAGATATGTGAGAATCTATTGGTGTTTGTCATTTCAAACTGGCGTATTTTACGCAATTTGTGAAAACAATTAGTGAAAGTGACATCACCCTGGCTGAGGCGGTACAATAAAAATTCTAGAACTTCCAGTTTTCCCCTAGTCATTATATTAAACTTTCAGTTTATACAAGTCATTATATCAAATTTTTAGTTTGTGCCTTAAGTATGTTTCTATATGTGTTTCTACATGCTGCAATTTACTGATAAGTAAGATACTGGTAAATTGCTCAAGAGTTAAAGTAACAGATTTATTTTAGAAATACACTATTAACTTCTCAAGAATCACCAAGACCGAATACCACAAAGAATTGACCACAAAAGCATTTATTAATTTACATTTTCTTCAAGCAATCCTTTTTAACAAATTCATTTATAAAAGATAAATACACAGCCACAAAAACAGCAAGTGAATTCTTACGGTCATTATGTTTATTTTTTAGCTACTAGACTAAAGGCAGGTTCTCGAGTTAAAGTGAGTTTGATTCTAAATTAATTCGATTCATTAATTATAATTGAAATTGTGTTGATTTTGAGCTTGAATCAGTTAACCTATTAAGCCCGTAGTAATTCAAATTTGAATTATTATTATTTTTGTGATATTTGTTGCTATATTATTTTAAATATGAAATCATAAATAACTAATAGTTACTTCTTGAAGTTAAATTTTCTAATATCAATATTATGTTGATCGCGTAACAAATTTTAGAAAAAAAATATATCTAAATTTGAGAAAGCTTTGTAATGCTTGTGGCTAAAAACACTAAACTGAATATCGTTAATAAATATATACCAAACTATGTTTATATCAAGTTCAAACGGTCAATTAATATCTTTTAAAATGATAGCTCCAATAGAGCTAGCCAATTATATAATTTGAGCAAGATGAACTCGAGCCAAATTCAAAATGAGTTTGTGCAAATCATAATTACAAGATAATTAAACTTGCCGTCCTAACTTATATATGCACCTAGTATTTTTTTTTCTGTCTTAAAAATTAATGGTCGTCCATTTTAAAACCATAATATTTATTTGTGTAACTAAGCAATCTAAATAATAGATCATTCTCAACCATAGTTATTCCACACACACATTGAATTTTTTATAGCTTAATTTTAATTTATGAGCTTTAAAATATTTATGCTAGAAAAAAAAAATGAACAGTTAAAAGATAAAACTATTGGTAATAACACTCTGGGCTGGACCTCAAATTAGTATATAGAAGGGACCCAAATTTCACAATAAGGTTGAGAAACAAAAAAGTATAATTAAATTAGGTAAAATATTTTACAAAATCAACATACTTGTAACAAATTCGTGCTAGTGCAACAACTCACATGACAGCTGGTTGATAACTCATTACACTATTGTTATACCAAGAATTAAGTCCATAGCTAGAGAGTGCAATAGGCTTGCACATTGATATCTCTCATGGCGTGATTAAATTATAGTCAATGGGTTCAAGAAAGAATCTTAATAATATATACCCAGTTGTATCTATTTTGTAAAATTATAAGAGAATAGATAATACCATGTTGCCCGAGATTAACGGCTTGTAGTACACCATGCCTTATCCAAGTTGTCCTTAATTATACCAACCCAACATTTTAAAAATGTTTCTAGAAAAATAAATACAGTATCTTACAATTTGAATATACTAGAAAGATCACCAAATTTTTTTCAGGAGGAATATTTTGGTTGCTGGGAAAAAAATAAAAATATTTCTTGCTGTGTTGGTTGAAAAAAATTAAAATATTTGGATCCTAGCTATTGATCCTGGTCCAAACTTCGGATCTAGGTCAATAAATTTTTTTGTAGTCCTGCTAGAACATTCAAATTTTAATGTACTATATCTATTTTTGTAGAAGTCTTTTTTAAAATATTTTGTGATCCTTCTTGTACATCCAAATTTTCATATACTCTATCTATTTTTGTAAAAATATTTATAAAATATTTCGTAATCCTTCTAGTACATTTAAATTCTAAGGTACAGGGGCAGACTCACACACAGCCAGAGGGGGGCAACAACCCCTCCCTGGAATTTTTTTTGCCCCTCTTTGGAACTGAAAAGTTCGTCAGACCAGTCAAAAAGTACTGTTAATGAGAAACTTTGTTGTTTTTATATAAAATTTATAGAAATTTACGGATCCAGACCAACTTTGTTGTTTATTAATATGTAAAATGATATTATTTTGTTGTTTTTTATTATGTAAGACTATACTATTTTTATTGTTTCTTATTATGTTGATTGTTTTTTATCTAGTACCCGATTAGTTAATGGATTTGAATCCAATAAGCTATTTTAATCCGATTCCTACCCCTTCCTGACAGAAATCAATTGTTCGGTGGAGCATGGGCCTCTCAACCAGTGGTGCGGGTAACTTGATGCCTCCACCAAATCAATTGTTCGGTGGAGCATGGGCTTCTCAACCTCCACCGAATCAATGGAGTTGTTTTTTCTAACTTCCAACCAAGATGTGTGACGCAAGGCGGTCCCGATACTATCTTGCCCGATAAGCTCAAGTACTCGGTTTATTAGTAAAGAGGAGAATAAAATGGAATTTCAATCACAATAGAACTCAACTAAACTAAACTCAATTTCATATATCAATTCACTGTTTTACAACCTTCATATCCGAATCTATTTATAACCTAAACATTTCTTAGTCCTTAAGAGAAAAAATAAATGCTAATTAATTAAAAACCCAAAACCCAAAAAGAAGTAAATACGTTTGTTGAACAAAACAGATTCCAAAGGAAATTATTAAATTGTTTAATTGCTTCAAGAATCCTAGAAGACCATCCATGCCTAGAAGACCATTCATGCCTAGAAGACCATCCATGCCATTAATTTCAAGTTGAATAAATTAAATCCTTGATTGGTTTGGATTTATTGTGGCCATCGTCCGTATCCGAGTCTGAATCGGTTGTGATCTCGGTACGCACTGCGTCAATGTGCTTGTTCCATTTAAATTTTTTTGTTTATTTCTATTTTTTTTTAAGAAAATAATCCACTGATTGTATACTGCAGAGAAGAATCCAGTGGTGCTGCAAGATGCTGATTAAAGTGCTGCGAAGACAGATGACATTTGTGCAAAAAAAATTTTTTAAGATATTAGTTTTCTAATATATATGTGTAGATTATCTGTTAATATAGAATTGCCAAATTGGCTAAAACTGTGGTGGATTTTTCTTGAGGGGTTTGAGAACTGTAAGCTAAATTTTGATGTTAAAACAAAGAGTTGTAGGGTAGCTATGGCTTATTTTTTGTAAGACTTTATAGTTTCTTTAATGAAATGGACTATATGTCATTATGTCTTTTTCCAAAAAAAAAAAAAAAAAAATTACAATCGCATCGAGCTAAATACCGCTTGAAGACCTTTTCGAATTGGTTTTCACTTCAATTATGTGATGGTCGTAATTACATAAAATTAAAATGAAATGCACCAAACAATGGCCTACAAACTCAGCCGAGTCCAACCGGAATCGGCTGATTGGACCGGAATCAGACCTGATCGAGCCGATTTTGGACCAAGTTACATGGATAGCGATTTTAAGCAAAAACCTGGGCTGAACAATGTAAAATCAGTCAAGTCCAGTGAGTCTGCACCGATTCCAGACTGATTTTCAAACTCAGAGAAAGAAGGTCATGCCATTTTCATTTTCTTGAAGAAAGACGAACTATTGAGCTTTGAAGGAGAAAGATTAATCGACTAAATTTTTAAATAGACATTTGGTATAAATTTGTTGCTTCTAAATATCAATACAATAATAGGTTTACATAGACCAGGATCAAGAAACCAAAAACCATGACATTAATTAACTTGGAAGCGGTTTCAACTTCCAAGACTTAGCTAGCCTACTAGTTTAGTAGATAAAGTGCTGAACTTTTTTTCTTAACTTTTTCTTTTTTACTATGTGCTACCCGCCATTCATCCAAGCAAGATCAACGGCTACGATTACGCACGGAAAACACATCTAGCCCTCAATCCATGCCTTTTAAAAAACTCATTAAGAGAGTGCCACGTGGCACTCTTTCAGTGGCTGACTTTTTTAAATGGTAGTATAAAATTATGTTAGTATTTTTCTTTCATTTTTGTTGTTAATTGTAGTATTCAGAAATTTTTGAGCACATACAATCCATATGTTAGATATGAAGATGTTAATAATTCTTCCTTTGACTCTACATTAATGTCATCATTATTTGGCTCTGAAAAATTCAGATTTGAGGAGATGAGATGGAGGTTTTGAAGAGAACGGTAACTGCTGGTTGACTTTGGGAAGAGACAAAAGAGCTAACCACTAATTACTGGTTTGTTGTAACTATTCCTTGTGAATGGTGTTGTGTTAATAACTAAGAATTGCGTTCTCACTACTACAAAAATGACAATTACCATCGGTCAAACAACACCGGTTTTATAATAAACTGGTGGTGAAGTTTAAACAACACCGGTTCTTAACAAACCGATGATAAATATAGCACATTTACCACCAGTTTTTTCTAAAAAAACCGATGCGAAAAAGTTTTGCATTTTTTACATCGGTTTTTTCTAAAAAAATCCGGTGGTTAATGTAATATATTCACCATCAGTTTAGAGACAAAAAATCTGAATTGCTTTTCTAAGACTTAATCTGGACCGTTCATCTAAGAGAGACAATAAACCCATCTTATGGCAGGACCATGGCACGGAAAAATCGGAATCATTATGGTAAGTTGACCTTGAAGTCGGTGAATCAAAATTACTTTAGTATTAAGCGCCCAAATTTTACAATATGGTGGAGGAAAAAAAAGTTGTCCTTAATTATACCAACCCAACACCAACAACCTTCTCATTCTCCTCACCACCAATTTGTGTGAAACACAACTTCTCTGGTCGATAATGACCTGAACTCGGTAATTATTAGATCAATTATATTCATCAGATGGTCAAATGAAGAAACGATGAAATTTAAAATTGATTTGATATATTGGTTCACACAAATCGTTTTGTGCAATTTTATCAAGTCATTCAGCTGAACCTCACTTGAAGACCTTTTTTATTTTTTATTTTTTAGTTTTTGCACCTACACATACAAACCTATGTGTAGGTGCATCTAAACTCCTTTATTCTCCTAATTGCATCTAAATTATTATAATCAACTTATCATACTTATTTATGACAACTTATGAGAGTTGAATAAATAACACACAACTCACATGAAACTCCCTTCCCACCCTTATTTATTTCATTGCAAAAATCTATTCTTACAGAGGAATTATTTCAAATTTAATATGTCAATTGTTATAGAGGAATTATTGGAAAAATCTATTGTTACAGTGATTTTAATATGTTAATTGAGGAGGGTTCGATCAAATTAACTGTTTAGACTTTGAAAACAAAGATAAATGATGTGAGTGATGAAGCATGAAAAACATGAGGTATTTGAACCCTCCTCAATTTTAAATTAGGATTAAAATTATTTACATTTTTAATTAAGGGGGAATTTCATATATATCTCTCAAAAACATCAAAATTATGTATTTTCCCATCTAAAGTTCATAAAATCATTTTTACCCTTCTAAATTTCAAAAACTCACAAATTTATCTGTTTTATTTTTTTTCTATAAAAACACATTTTAAATTTATGAAGTACTCATTTTACTATTTATTAATGTAGTGTGTTAATGATAAATATCAATCTTCTAATTAGTCGGCTTTCAAGGGTACATGTAAAATGGTTCATTTATCTACTTCGACTCTTACACAAGCACATATAATTTGAAATGTCACTGTGTATGAATTGAAAGTATATATAAATGACCCATTTACCCTCGAAAATCCAAAACTACTTTATTTAGCTATACGCTAAATTCAGAAACACAAGCAATACTTACTTAATTGACTACGTATTATTTAAGCAATATCGTAATGTATGGAAAATTATTTTTCTCTCTTCTTCTTCACTAATATAAATAATATATATATATTATTTGGATCAATTCCAAAAATAAAATATAATTTGTACAAAACAGTTATTACATATTTCTGATATTGGACTCATGTTGATCACAAAGACGTACGAGATGAGAATTTTTTTTTTTTAATGTCAAACCAAAATATTAAATAGTTGTCATCAAAAAATTTTAGGGGCTCTTAGATTAAAAATGCATCTCCTTTTCTGACAATGTCAAAAAATTGAGTACTAAACTAATTATTGCGCGCTGATTTTATCATGAAAGGAAAAAAAAATCATATTATTGCATTGGATTTGGGTGTCGCAGCAGTTGTGGGCCCCATGATAGCGCATCTGCATGCATCTCCTATTCAATGGAGCCAATGTATATATAACGAATAGTGCAACGAATTAATATTGCCCTTTTCTGCAGAACTTTTGACTCGTTAAATCTTTAGCTGCTACGAATTGTTCAAAGAAAATCCCAAGTTAAAGATCAAAGGGTAAGGAGATGGGAATTCAGATAATCTGCGATAACTTCAAATTTTTAGTTTACCCGTAAAAAATTCACACCTGTTCCCTGTTTTATTTATCTATCTCTTGAATTTCGATTTTAGTTACCGCACAAAATAAAAAGAGTAAAGATGTAGTCCCCTCCACTTCAGTCCCCTAAACGTCCCCCCATTATAACTAACTTTTTCAATCATTGAACCACCTTGAAAAACGTGTAAAACGTGTAAAAGTTGAGTCCAGTTTTTTTCTTTAAATACTTATCATAAGTATGAATACTTCATATCTTAGGTATTCATACTTTCCATTTTGGGTGAATACTTTACATATTTGAGTCCAGTTTTTTGGATTTAAATACTTGATATCTTAAGTATGAATACTTGATGAATTATATATAAATATTTGATATGTTAGGTATGAATACTTTCCATATTTGAATAGTCCAGTTTTTTCTTTAAATACTTATCATAAGTATGAATACTTCATATCTTAGGTATTCATACTTTCCATTTTGGGTGAATACTTTCCATATTTGAGTCTAGTTTTTTCGATTTAAATACTTGATATCTTAAGTATGAATACTTGATGAATTATATATAAATATTTGATATGTTAGGTATGAATACTTTCCATTTTGTATGAAAACTTTCCATATTTGAATATTTGATACCTTGAAAAACGTGTAAAAGTATGTCATCATGGATCTCATTTGAAAGAGAAAAAAAAAATAGAAAACATTCGTGTTTTCAGATTTGCAAAATTCCTCATAAATCGTCCCAAAAATTGGTTAGAATGAATGGAGGGAAAAAAAACTGCCTTGAAAACATGTAAAAGATGAGTAGTATTGTGTCCAGTTTTTAGAGTATGAACTTGATATCTTAGATATGAATACTTGATGAATTAGATATGCATATTTCATATCTTAGGTATTCATACTTTCCATTTTGTATGTGAATTAATTTAATCAATGAATGGGGGACTGGTGGTGTGATCCACGTGACTTTTTGGTTGTGGTACCCGAGGCAGTCTGACAGTACCTTTCCCTGAAAAGTAATGGTCCCCAGTCCGTATGTGAATTAATACTTGATATGTTAGGTATGAATACTTGATGAATTAGATATGCATACTTCATATCTTAGGTATTCATACTTTCCATTTTGGAACTGAATTAATGTATGTTGAATGGGGGACTGACAGTTGTACTTTGACAGTTAGGGGGACGTTTAGGGGACTGAATGGGGGGGGGGGGGGGGGGCTGTTAGTCGATCCCAAATAAAAATTCAAAAAATTACATGCAGGATAATCTTCTATTTAATTTAAATTTACTCGTTGGAGAACCAAAATATTAAAAAAAATAATCAAATAGTTTCTCCCAAATAGATCTTGTATAAAATTATATACAGGTTAATTAGTTCTCCTATTTTCTCAATAAAATTGCAATGCGATATCCTCTGCGGTGTTTGATTAAAATGATGCACCAGCTGTCAGAAGTATATCCCTGATCATTTGAAAAAAAAAAACATATTAAGGAGCATTATTACGTCAATTAAATTCATCAAGAATCAAATGAAGAAGCGGTGAAATTTTTAATTGATTTGATTGGTTTGCACAAATCTTTTCTATAATTTTGTCAATGAAGACGTTTTTGATATATTTTTAATTTGTATTTTTACTTTTTCCACCCACCCAACCATTGTATTAATCATGGCTTACTACATATATATATATTCTTCTTTCTAGTAATTATGAATAATAGTTTCATTATGTGAGGCTTTTTTAATTACATAAAATTTAAATGAAAAATGCAAGAAAAGAGAAGGTCCAATAAAAAATTGCATCAAACAACACTGATTCTATTAATCGTAGCTGACGTGGCACATGAATTGGAGATTTTCCGAAGGTGAACAGTGGGTGGATAAAAAAATGATCTGCTCTTTTTATTTTTAGAAATATATGACATATTTTGTAAAAAATAGAATGCTAGGAACATTTTTTAAATATCATAGAAGGAGCCCGATCCTTCAAAACCAAATAATGCACGTATTGTCTTTCTTTCTTTTACTGGTAATTTGTATTGGAAGAAGCAAAGAGAAAAGAAATATGGCCGAGAGAGAAACCAAATTGGTTATGCTACATGTACCCAAGTTTCTTATCTCCAACTGATTCCATTCTAATTAAATTTTCATCTTGAAATAAAACTTCAAGATCTAAACAATAATGTCAAACAAATTATATCCGTTTTGACCAAGGCTCTGAAAATCAGAATTGGAATATGAATCGGTCACTTGATAGTTGAATCGGAATCGGGTGAATCGGTGCAAATCAACCGAATAGGATCAGAAACTTGAATTTTTTTTGGCATAAGCTTTTTTAAAAAGAAATTGAAAAAAAATTTGATAAAAAATTATTTTGTCAAAAATAGATTAAGACAAAATATTACACTCAAATAATCCACTTATATAATATAATACAAGCATTGTTCACTCAAATAATCCACCCAAGTCAAAGGCCCACAGCAGCAGGCCGTCAATTCCACCACAGCTGACCGCCAGCCTGTCTCTTTGACCCCTTTAATTGAAAACGACTTAAGGCCTTCGGTCCATTCCACTTTTACGGCAACTGCTTCCTTGGCTACTCTCTTCAGCGATGGCCCACCAGGGTATGCAAGTATTTTAAAGGATACAAGCCCCATCAGACGTAGCCCAAGAATCAAAGAAAGAACCTCTGGTCCCTACGTCTCCTCAGAACAGAGAGCTTGTAGAATTCTCGGGAATTATTTTGTCTCCCCGTCACCAAACTGTTCTACCAAAAGGAAACTCCCACCCGCACCGAAAAATCAGACATTTGACTACCTCCGCACTTTAGACCCGCTGTCGGCATCCCAGGCTGAGGTGGTGGTCAATGCTGCCGGGATTGAATTTGAAGAGAAGACTAACACTTCAAATTGTCTCAACTCAGTGGTTCCGAGGCGCCGGCCACGTCTTCTGCTATGCCTATTATCGGGGCTTGAACGATTCCCACTGCTGCCCCAGAATGTAGTGTTTTCTAGTTTTCTTAATGTTTAAGCAACTTAGGTTATTTAATTTGGGAAGGAGGAAGGATCTAGATTGGTTAGCAGTAGCTTGGAGTATTTTACTTTTTCAAGTTAGAATCGGCTATGGCCGGATGTATCCTTATTTCTGTGCAAGGGAAAAAGTTGGAGTTTTAGTTTAAGAATGAGTCACAACATAAATTTAAAATTCATCTCATGGAACGTGCACGGTTTGAATGAAAGGAACAAACGCTTAGCGGTGAGACAGACACTCATCATTGAAAAACCAGATTTGGTATGCCTCCAAGAGACCAAATTGGCCAATATTGACAATAGAATAAGGAGAGAAATATTTGGCAATCGATTAACAGAATTTCAAACCTTGCCGGCGCAAGGTACCAGAGGGGGAATAGTGGTGGCATGGGTAACCTTCGAAATTCACAACTATAGAAACAAAGATTCGACGATACAGTGTCAGTGTGTTGTTATCTCTCAGGGAAGATGGGACAAATTTCTGGTTCTCAGGTATCTACGGACCCTCCACACCGGGGGGCAGATCGGCTTTTAAGGAGGAGCTAACTGACATCAAACTGACAAATGGCACTCCGTGGCTGCTCGGGGGAGACCTTAATTTTACCTTGTCATTAGACGACCGAACTACAACATCATCAGCTGAATGGAGAACAACACAATCTTTCTCCGCTCTAGTCTCCACACTAGGGCTAATCAACACACCGTTGCAGGGTCGACGCTTCACTTGGCCTAATGAGCGAGAACAACCGCACATGGCTCGATTGGACCGCTTCCTATTTTTGGATGAATGGAATCAAGCATTTCCTAATGCAACACAGACGGCACTTCCTAATACCTCATCCGACCACTGCCCCATAGTCTACACCGCCAAGACAGGCTACAAAAAAATGAGATTTTTTAGATTTGAGAATTGTTGGCTCCGGTTCAAACAGTTCAATGACATTATCATTCAGACTTGGCAAGAACATGGGACAGCAACAACACCGGCCGAACTGCATATCAAACTGCAATCCATCCAAAACAAAACAAAAGAATGGGCACAACAAAGACGAACTACAATCCAGCATCAGATTGGCATATGTCGCGACTTCTTGGGATGGATGGATACTGTCAAAGAGACAAGACAAACAACGCGGCTGGAAAAATTCATAGTGGCAAACATCAAAAAGAGATTTACAGAACTGTCGGTGCTTGAGGAGGATTTCTGGCGACAAAGGGCGCGCACTAAATGGGAATTAGAAGGCGACAGAGGCACAAGATTCTTCCACGGTCTTGCATCAGCGGTGAAAAAAAGAAATACAATAATGCAAATTGAACACCAAGGAGTAAATTGCAATGATCAGGTTTCCAAAGCACAGGCTTTCTTCCGATTCTATGTGGAATTGATAGGTCAGCACTTACCACACATGCCACACATCCAATGGGAAAACCTTTACAGAGACCAAGGTCAAGCCCTACAAAATCTAGCAGAAGAGATAACGATTCAGGAAATCAAGCAAACGGTGAAGCAATGGAAAACAAATAAAAGTCCTGGACCGGATGGTTTTTCCGGAGAATTTTATGTACATTTCATTGATATACTCGCCCCGGACTTATGCAAAGTGTTTCAACGAGTCACAGCACTGGGTACGTCATTTGAACCTCTCAATTCATCGTATATAGTACTTCTACCAAAAAAGGACACACCGGCAACCGTACAGGACTACAGACCCATTAGCTTACTCCATGGAGTACATAAGATTTTCTACAAGATCCTCGCAAACAGACTACATCACAAACTACCAGACCTAATTCATAAGGCACAAACGGGCTTTATGAAAAACAGATACATTTGCAAGAGCTTCGTATATGCTCAACACGTCTTACACACATCTCGAAAGGACAAGATACGGGTCGCATTATTCAAAGCGGACTTCACAAAAGCGTTTGACACGGTCAGCTGGGAATTCATCATGGGAGTCATGAAGGCCCAAGGCTTCCCAGTCAAGTGGTTGACCTGGATTCAACACTGCATTTAGTCGGATCCTCACAAATCATGGTAAACGGTTTACTAGGAAGGAAAATCATCCTCAAGCGAGGCGTAAGACAAGGGGATCCTCTCTCGCCACTTCTGTTTATACTGGCAATTGATTTCCTAGCTAGATATGTGCAAAAACTAACGAACATGGGAGCTCTAAGGATGCCATTTAGAGAAATGACACCATGCATACTTTACGCGGATGACGCACTATTTTTTATCAAACTGGAAACTTAACAACTCCAGGCTCTTCAGATTGTGCTTACGGTGTTTAGACAAATTTCAGGACTATCTGTGAATCTGACAAAATCAGAGTTAATGATAACCATGGGCACACTAACGGCGCAACAACAGTTAGCAAATGTTCTGGGATGCAAGCTGGTGACTTTTCCCTTCAATTACTTAGGTTTGCCTCTGTCAGACAAAAAATTGCCAAAAAAACCGCATACCTGCCACTAATTGAAAGAATGAACAAGAGATTGAGTGGGTGGGCGGCCAAACACTTGTCCATTGCAGGACGAATCGTATTGATCAACTCAGTGCTATCCTCACTCCCGACATATTTTATGTCATGTCTAAAATTACCGGAATGGGTGATAAAAGACATCGACAAAATCCGACTATCCTTTCTTTGGCATGGGACAACGCCTATACCACACAGGAAGATGAATCCGGCACAATGGAACTTGGTTTGCACTCCAAAGGAATTCGGTGGTTTAGGTCTTATGGACCTAGCGACATTTAATCAAGCCCTTCTTCTGAAATGGTATTGGCAATGGGGGAAACCGCAACACACATTATGCAAATCCATATTCAACAAAAAATCAGCCACAATGGTCTGCCAGATTCATCGATCTTCAACACGGCAATGCGAACATCCATCAAATTCTGTAACTTCGCATTCACGTACCAACCAGGAGATGGACAAAAAATTAGATATTGGGATAATTGATGGAATGGATCACGCTCTCCTCCCAAATGCCGAACCTCTACACTTTTGCTCTCGACCCGGACATCACCCTGCAGTAAATGAAGAACTTTTCTCTAGACTCACGGTTCAAAGACGGGTTATCCACCAAGGCACAAGATGAACTGCTACGACTACGGATCCTCTTAACGGGTCTGTCTCTAAACCCGACATCACAGGATGACATATCCTGGCTGTGGAACAGTAAGGGCATCAATATGGTACGCGGCGGCTACCGTGTAATGAAAAGCATTCCAACAATCCACAACAACACACAAAACATCTGGAAATTGCCCGCACCATGATCAGAGTCAATCGGAGCTAGAATAGGTTTTGGGACTATTTTACACCAAATGGAGCTAGAATCGGGTCAATCGGATCAGCGACGCTTATCGACTAAGTCCTTGTTACGGTCCGTATTGCAAATACGGACCAGGCCTAGCACAGACCTGGAGATAGCGCTGGAAGCATTAAACCCTAACCGTCGAGGTCTAATACGGACCGTATCAACTGATACGGTCCGTATCCGAAGGCGTCTCTTGGGGAATAACTGCCGACAGCTGTTTCCAGATCGGTTTCTTAGCCTCCACTCAACCTCCAGACGTCCCTCCACTCCTATATAAGGCCTCTGGTGATCACTCAAAAGAGAGCAATGTTTCTTTTAATATTTATAAACTCGGAAATGCTATCGGTTCAGACTGCAAGCGCACAATCCTTATCGAGTAGTATATACGAGATCGATCCACAGGGAATATTGGTTCAGTGCTTTGAGCGATCGAATCACAACCTTTCGAAAGGCTAGACGAAATCTGAAATTTGAGAGATGTTTGTTGATCAATGTAAATTAGGAAACAATTAAAAGTAATTAAAA
Organism: Carex parvula; assembly: GCA_025461045.1. Classification (NCBI taxonomy): domain Eukaryota; kingdom Viridiplantae; phylum Streptophyta; class Magnoliopsida; order Poales; family Cyperaceae; genus Carex; species Carex parvula. The sequence continues at coordinate 1,682,007 of JAJGRW010000050.1, read as the reverse complement.
TAAAGATAGAGATGAGAATTCCTAGGGTTTCGGCACACCAATGCCACTCAATCCGCCTTGATAATATATTCATGTTGCGTCTGATTTCCTGTTGTTTTCTTATGAAAGATAACCACAAAGGTCACTGCGATTTATATTACGCAAGAATGACAGATCTTTCATCGAGACTCTACAGAGGACACTGCGATTTTCCTTACGCATATGACTGGTCTCTAAACACCCCAAATTACTACATAGATCACTGCGAGTTTCCTTACGCAAGTGATAGAATTTGGTACGCGTTTTGTTGGTCTGGTTTATGGTTTCCCCGCTAAGGTTTTCTTCACATAAACCTAATAAATCTCAACGAGGCTAATTCATACAAATAGTTTCTCTTGCCATTAAAGCACTGTCACTACCCTAATGAACTCAAACTAGATCATTGAATTTTATAAAGAGATAATAAATCACAAAAGCATTTTGCTACAACAACAAGAAACCATAATCAATAGAAATATATTAATCAAAACATCAAGAGTAACAAGGTTTACTGCCTAGCCCTAAGAAAAGGAACTTAGGCGCGGAACGGCATAGTTACAAGCACTCCTCTCTTCTCTCTTTAATCAAATCTAACCCTAATTACAAAGATAAGTTATTCTTCTGCCCAGGGGCCTTATATAGGAGTGGAGGGACGTCTGGAGGTTGATTGGAGGCTAAGAAACGGATCTGGAAACAGTTGTCGGCAGTTATTCCCCAAGAGGCGCCTACTGATACGGACCGTTTTGAGGTGATACGGTCCGTATTGAGACCTTGACGGTTAGGGCTTAGTGCTTCCAGCGCTATCTTCTGGTATGTGCTATGCCTGGTCCGTATTAGGTAATACGGGCCGTAACCAAGACTTAGTCGATAAGCATCGCTGATCCGATTGACCTGATTCTAGCTCCATTTGATGTAAAATAGTCCCAAAACTTGTTTTCTGCAATAAAACATAAAGAAGGGTGACAGTAGCCTTTTTCTCTAATTAATTAAACATAAGTGCGAGAAAATATGCAAAACCTAAGCCAAAACCCTACATAAATCATCGTTATTTTGACTCTGATCAGGCCTCCCAACTTGAATTGTTGCTTGTCCTCAAGCAACGACATCCCAGCTGGTCAAAGATCCGGTCTAGGTTAAACCATACAATCTCAAAGATTTGTTTAAAATTAAATTAGAACTTTAGTTTGGTACAATTGACATGACAATAAAAATCTAGAACTCTAAAATATTCATGATCTCTCCCTTGAACAATTTATTCACCCCATGATTGACCTCATTGTGCTAACCCTAGAAAAATTGTTATCGAACAATCTAATTCACAAATATCTTTAAAATTGAGAGTACTAATTTCTCCTTTGATTATAAATGGATCCCTTCCAATCAATAGGAATTCTAATGATATAAATTTTGATTTTCCTTCCCAATGTTGGAGCAAAGTATGACAACTAAGTGTGTTGGTACTTGTGACTATTTTCGAAAAATTAAATATGTACAAAATTTAAAATTTGGGAGGTTTTCTCGAGCCTATTGGTAACCAGTCTTGCATAGGCACCCGTACTCTTTTTTATCCTCCATCTTTTATTCTATTTTTTTTCTTTTTCTATGTTTTTCCATTTTTTTGGATTTTTCTCATTTTCGATTTTTTTTGTATTTTTCTATTTTTCTGAAAAATAAAACAAAATATTTTTGTGTCACAAGCACCATGATTACACACAATTTCAAGTATTCATTCATACAAGAAATTATTGCATAGTTTCGCTAGGGGTCTTTCTATAATAAATGGGTATTCTAAAACACTATCAAATTTAAAAGACTTTGCAAAAATAAATTACTCAAAATAAAAATTATAGGGTTTGCGATTTTTTGGTCAACTCTCATGGTTAGCAATTAATTGTTCACTTTGAAATCACCAATAATTAAAATTCTGAATTTTTGGTATCATGGCCAATTATCTAAACCTTAGCCTAATTAAAATTTTAAAACAATTCCTATTTGATTAACCTACTCCTAAGGAAAAATTAAAAATGCAAGCTAGCTAAAAAGCTCAATTTAATCATTCTAGGATTTTTGGTAAAGCCTCCAACCCTAGTCAAAAATTGAGTAAAACTACTAGCACCTAAGAATTTAAAATGCGAAAATTTTAAAGATACATGGTCAATTTTACTTCCTACCCCCCGAATAAAATTGAGCATTGTCCCCAATGCTCGAGAGATAAAAATAAATGAAGTAATAAAGTAAAAAGACCAGGGAAAGATACAACTCACTGCACCTCAATCCTGAGGTGGTGGAGGTGGTGGTGGGTGCTGGATCTCCTCGTAGAATGACGGGTCAAAGAGTCCGTATGGTGGCGGCTGGTACTCGAATCCGGAGTCGAGAGCATACTGATAATACTGCTGTGCCATGTAGCGCGTCTGCTAGATCTCGCGCCTACTCTCGTCGACACTCCTCCGGACCTCCTCCATGCTGTTTCTGATTTCACTAACCTCTTGCTGAATTGTTGAGCTATTGTGTTCCATTTGTTGGGTAGTCTCTCCCGTTGTCAAGGTAAGCTCATTGAGGTTAGAGTTCATCCAATCTACCATTTGGATGAACTGATCAAGCTCGGCTGTAGGGGCATCAGATGGTGCCGCCCCTGAAGACTCGGCTCTCGCTGCCGATGTGTATGTCTCCCATTCTCTCTGTTGCCGATCGATGTTGGCTTGATTTTGCGTTGCTGCTTGGCTCTCGATTACATCAATGTAATCTTGAGGAGGCTCATAGCCCGGGCTCGCATGGCGTGCCATCTTCCATGAGGCCCTACTACGGAGATTGAGATGTCGGAAAGGGAATTGGAGGGTTCCCTTCGGTGATTTGTAGAAGTAGGGACCTGGGTAGTGGCCGGTGACAATTTTCATGGCTTGGAGGCATGGTATGTCTATTTGCGTGAGGCCGCTTGCCTCTTTGAGATGATCGATTTGCAGAGAGAGATGGTTGGCTAAGATCGTGGCCACGAATCCGATGGAAATCTTTCCACCGTCTTTTTTAGCACGGACAACCTCACGGATTTGTTTGCAAAGGAGGTGACCGAGGTGAGGTCGTACCGGTGTTGGGTCGATCATGCACTTGAGGAGATATAGCTCGGGTAGTGTCACTTTGGAGGAACTTTTGCCTCTTGCGAAAATAGAGTTGGCGAGGATGACTTGCAAGAGGCGGACTTGGGGGTGGATGATTCTGCTTGCCGGTCGAGTCGAATTCTGGTTGTCTTCTGTGATGCTGTACCAGAACTCTCGGCAATCAGGAGAGTCGAAAGTGCCATCATCGGTGAGGTCGAAGATGGCGCAGAAATCACCCATGGAGACTGTGTAGCGCTCGCCAAGCATCTGGAAAGTAATGGAGTCTTCGTCGTATCTGAATGTCACAAGGAACTCCCTCGTGAGTACCTTGTAAATTTTAACTCCTTGTATTAGGTTGAGGAATCTCCAGAGGTGGATGCCGTCCGCGAGTTGCTCGGTTTGCGCAAGGAGGCCAAGTCGTTCGAGTGTCTCTGTGTCGATAGACTTGTGGTATATAACCTCCCTCAATTTCATCTTCTCATAATTGGCTTTGACTAATGGATGTCGGATGATGGGTTGGTACTCGGTTGCTTGGGCTTCTTCCATCGACTCATCAGAGTCTTCTTCCTCAAGACCGAAATCCCGAGGGTTGAACTCCTCCGGGTTATAGTCCGCATCTGAGACCGGTGTGTCTCTGACTGACCCCTAGGTGTCGGTACGAGAGGATGAATGGTTGAAAGATTGCGGTTGCTAGTCAGAAGACCGGGAGGATCGACTTGAGGAGCCCTGCGGTGAATTACTCGGGCCCGCACTACCGAGGACTTTCTTGGCACTCCTTGTAACTGCCCCTAAAATATTTTTCATTTTTGGGGCCATTTGTAAAAATTAAATATCTCTGTTACGGACCGTATTGGGCAATACGGTCTGGTTACGGACTGGTTAGTTGGTGAAATTGACCAAGTACTGGACTGGTTACGGACCGTATTGGGTGATACGGACCGTATTAAATGGTATTTCTGGAAAAATTAAGGGCTGGTTCTGGTAAACTATTACGAACCGTATTGGGGTAATACGGGTCGTATTGTACTGGTAAAAATCGGGATTTAGACAGAAACCTAATTTTTTTGTGATTTTGTGAAAATAAAACTTGATTATCTAAACTAACGTAACAGAGTTTAAATTAAAACAAATGCAAAAACAAAATTAAACTTTGAAAATAAAAAAGGGGTTTAGAAAAACCGAAATTGGAGAAGAAGAGTCGAGTGGCCGTCGGATACGGACCCGGTACGGTCCGTATTAGGGCAGAGTTGCGGAGAAGGAGGCGGGCGACGACTTCAATGGTGAATGGGGGCGACTTCGGCGATGGAGATCGATGGCAAGGAGGAGAGGTTCGGTTTTGGGCAAGAAAGGAAGAGGGAGAAGGGAAAGAGATAGAGGGAAAGAGAGTAGAGAGGAAGAGGAAGAGTTAGAACGAAATAGGGGTTAACGGTTATGAGACGTGATTCGCGCGGGATTTCAAACGTCTCTCTTAACGGGTTCGCATCTCCCGAATTGGCCTTCATTACGGACCGTATCAGCCAATACGGTCCGTATTGAGTCCGTTATGCTTACCCAATAACCGTTAAGTTCTGACTCCTTCGAATATGGCCGTATCAGCCAATACGGACCGTATTCACCACTCAGTTCCTGTCTTCTTACTCTATTGCCCCCATATCTATTGGTAAGATCTGTACCAGCCAATACAGGTCGTACCAGAGAGTGTTTTCCATCTTCCGAGATGTCTTTTAATCGAGCCTTCCTCCAGTATGCCTACCTGATCATAGGAAAAAGGTGGGTATGAGTTGTTTCTTTGTTTGGGTACTAATTAAACTGAAAATAAATAATTATATGAAATTATAAACGTGGCCTTGGGTTACCTCCCAAGAAGCGCTTGTTTTAAGTCACTAGCTTGACTTTGTGTCGCATCAGTTTCTTCCAGATACCCTCCCGTCAATGCAAGCGGGTTGCTTGTCGGGTGGTTCGCCTTCAGCGTCTTCTGTGGTTTCATCATCATCGCCCTTCATGAAGAAGTCGGTTGGTGTTTGAGGTCCGGGGTCGAATGCTAGGCTCACACCGAGTACTACTTCAACCTCGTCCAGTCTTTGAGAGATTGCATCGAGTTCTTCTCGTAGGTTCTTGATTAGTGCTAGGGCTAAGAGAGAATAATTCCTGTTATTTGCGATATTAGGGCTTTTGTTCAGATCATCGGTTTGTGTTGTCACGGAGGTTGGATGGACTTGACCGTTATCTTGTACAATAAACAGTCTTTCCACTTCTTCTTCGTACACCATTTCTTCGATGTCTTCAAATTCATCCATTCGCAATTCATCATTGTCATACTCATCCGTTGTTTCCAAATTGTAGACAAGATTTATGTCAGGAGGGACTTTAGTCTCATTCATGTTGAAAATCATCTTGTTTTCGCCAACATTGAGTGAGATTTTTCCATTCCTAACATCGATCATTGCCCCACATGTGGCGAGGAATGGCCTTCCAAGGATGATCGGAATCTGCTCATCTTCTTCCATATCAATTATCACAAAATCTGCTGGTATCCAAAATTACCGACTTTGATTGGGATATCAAGCAACATTCCTTCAGGATATCGAATTGATCGGTCAGCCAGTTGTAATGAGATCCGTGTTGGTGATAGGTCTCCACATTCCAATTTATCAAATACTACCTTAGGCATCAGACTCACACTTGCTCCCAGATCACATAAAGCTCTCTTAAAATCGGTTGTGCCAATGGTGCATGGTATTGAGAAGCTTCCCGGATCTTTCAACTTTGTCGGTAATTTGCTTTGCACGAGCGCATTGCATTCCAGATTGAGCGGAACTGTTGAGAAATCTTGGAGTCTATTTCGATTTGAGAGAATCTCCTTCAGAAATTTAGCATACGAAGGTATGCTTGCAATTGCTTCAGTGAAGGGGATTGTGACTTGTAATTGCTTGAGTGTCTCCATGAATCTCGCGAATTGCTGCTCTATCTTGTGCTTGGCAGGCCTTGGAGGGAATGGCAGAGGTGGCTTGTAGGGTGGTGGTGAAATGTATTCAGGTTTGGGCTGTCGCTCGTCTCCACCTACGGTGTCATTCTGCTCCTCAATAAGGTCTGTCTGCAGTTCGAATACGGGCGGCTCCGGTGGTTGCGGCTCGTACTCTTCTGAATGCGATGGCTCTGCATGCATCTCATCGGAAGTTTGATCTGGCATGGGGGGTCCCTGATAAGCTGTACCGCTCCTTAATGTTATGCTCTTGCAAGTCTCTCTCGGGTTTTCTTCCGGTTGGCCCAGAAATTTGCCTTTTCCACGTGCGATACTAGAGAGTTCTCTTGCCATCTTAGAGACATTGTCTTCTAAGTCTTTGTTGCAGTTTGTTAAGGATTCAATCTTTTGTGCGATTTCGGCATTAGCCTTCTCTTGCTTCTCTAGGAATCTCTCCATTAATGATGTGATGTCAGGTTGCTGTGATTGATTGTATTGCCTTGGTTGGTAATTCGGTTGAGGATTGTTGTAACTTGGTTGATAATTGGGCTGTGGTTGGTAGTTCTGTTGGGGTGCAGCAGGCCTTTGATTGTTTGCGTATGAGAGATTTGGATGGTTTCGGTTGTTCGGATGGTATGTGTTGTAGGCGAGCTGAGGTCGAAAGCTGTTATCGATTACGTTTTCTTGCTTTATTTCTTCCTCAGTTTCCGTCACATTCATACATTCGGTCATCTCATGCGCTCCTGCGTAATAGCCACATGCTGTTGCGGCATTGACTGCTGCTACCGTTCGCTGCTTGATCTGCTTGTTGAGTGCCATTTGCAAAGCATCAATCTTTGCGCTCAGCATGGAGATATCATCTACTCGGTGCATGCCAGGTGTTGGCGCTGGCTTCTTTCGCTCAGGGATCCAGTAGTGTTGGTTGATTGCAATCTCTTCAATTAGGTTGTAAGCCTCGTCAGGTTCCTTGTTCATGATTGCTCCTCCTGCAGAAGCATCAATAGACAACCTATCGGTAGGGTTTAGACCATTATAAAAAGTTTGGACTATCAGCCATCTTTCTAGACCATGATGTGGACAACACCTTAACATATCCTTATATCTATCTCATGCCTCACACAATGTTTCACCATCCCTTTGTTCAAAATTAGTAATTGCATTTCTAAACCTCGAAGTTTTGGATGGTGGAAAATATTTTGCAATAAACACATTAAACAATTGGTCCCAAGTTTGAATGGAATTGGCCGGTAAGGAAAACAACCATGCTCTTGCTTTATCTTTTAATGAGAATTGAAATAGCCTTAGCCTGATTGCTTCATCGGTAACTCCGTTGATCTTTATCGTCTCGCATATCTCTAGGAAAATTGACAAATGAAAATGTGGATCTACATGTGGAAATCCTCCAAATTGCTGTTGCGAAACCATATTTATGAGAGCAGGTTTGATCTCAAAATTACGGTTTGTAACAGTTGGCGGGTTTATACTAGAATTAGAATCATTCGCGCGCGATACGCAATAGTCTCTTAGAAGTTTGGGTCTTGCTGCATCGTGAACTCCATTGTTAATCGGTGGGATATCCATGTTGATCGAATCTGGGTCTTCTTCGCCTTCAGAATTACTAGATGAAGAACTATGATTGGTTCTTATCGGTGATGTGAAAGCGAATTGTCCCCTCCTACTAGCAATCCTCTCGGATCTTCGTACGGATGACTCGGACAGCGTGCAGTGTCCTAAAAAGAAAAGAAAATATGGAAATTAAACTAAGAACTGAAAATAAAAAGAAAATAAAAATGAAAACGAAATTGAAAATAAAAGAAAAATAAAAATGAAGAAAATAAAAAGAAATCTAGGCGTTTCTAATTAATTGGATTCAATGGTCAAAGCAAGGGCGTCTCGCGAGGCCTTGCGCAATGAACCGTTATTCCCCGGCAACGGCGCCAAAAAGCTTGATCACTCAAAAGAGAGCAATGTTTCTTTTAATATTTATAAACTCGAAAATGCTATCGGTTCGGACTGCAAGCGCACAACCCTTATCAAGTAGTATATACGATGTCGATTCACAGGGAATATTGGTTCAGTGCTTTGAGCGATCGAATCACAACCTTTCGAAAGGCTAGACAAAATCTGAAATTTGAGAGATGTTTGTTGTTCAATGTAAATTAGGAAACAATTAAAAGTAATTAAAATAAAGATAGAGATGAGAATTTCTAGGGTTTCGGCACACCATTACCACTCAATCTGCCTTGATAATATATTCCTGTTGCGTCTGATTTCCTGTTGTTGTTTTATGAAAGATAACCACAACGGTCACTGCGATTTATATTACGCAAGAATGACAGATCTTTCATCGAGACTCTACAGAGGACACTGCGATTTTCCTTACGCATATGACTGGTCTCTAAACACCCCAAATTACTACACATATCACTGCGAGTTTCCTTACGCAAGTGATAGAATTTGGTACGCGTTTTGTTGGTCTGGTTTATGGTTTCCCCGCTAAGGTTTTCTTCACATAAACCTAATAAATCTCAACAAGGCTAATTCATACAAATAGTTTCTCTTGCCATTAAAGCACTGTCACTACCCTAATGAACTCAAACTAGATTATTGAAATTAGATGAAGATATAATAAATCACAAAAGCATTTTGCTACAACAACAAGAAACCATAATCAACAGAAATATATTAATCAAACATTAAGAGTAACAAGGTTTAATGCCTAGCCCTAAGAAAAGGAACTTAGCCGCGGAACGGCATAGTTACAAGCACTCCTCTCTTCTCTCTTTAATCAAATCTAACCCTAATTAAAAGATAAGTTATTCTTCTGCCCAGGGGCTATATATAGGAGTGGAGGGACGTCTGGCGGTCGATTGGAGGTTAAGAAACTGATATGGAAACAGCTGTCGGCAGTTATTCCCCAAGAGGCGCCTACTGATACGGACCGTATTGAGGTGATACGGTCCGTATTGATCACTCAAAAGAGAGCAATGTTTCTTTTAATATTTATAAACTCAGAAATGCTATTGGTTCGGACTGCAAGCGCACAATCCTTATCGAGTAGTATATACGAGGTCGATCCACAGGGAATATTGGTTCAGTGCTTCGAGCGATCGAATCACAACCTTTCGAAAGGCAAGACGAAATCTGAAATTTTAGAGATGTTTGTTGATCAATGTAAATTAGGAAACAATTAAAAGTAATTAAAATAAAGATAGAGATGAGAATTCCTAGGGTTTCGGCACACCATTGCCACTCCATTCGCCTTGACAATATATTCCTGTTGCGTCTGATTTCCTGTTGTTGTCTTATGAAAGATAACCACAAAGGTCACTGCGATTTATGTTACGCAAGAATGACAGATCTTTCATCGAGACTCTACAGAGGACACTGCGATTTTCCTTACGCATATGTCTGGTCTCTAAACACCCCAAATTACTACACAGATCACTGCGAGTTTCCTTACGCAAGTGATAGAATTTGGTACGCGTTTTGTTGGTCTGGTTTATGGTTTCCCCGCTAAGGTTTTCTTCACATAAACCTAATAAATCTCAACGAGGCTAATTCATACAAATAGTTTCTCTTGCCATTAAAGCACTGTCACTACCCTAATGAACTCAAACTGGATCATTGAAATTAGATGAAGAGGTAATAAAATCACAAAAGCATTTTGATACAACAACAAGAAACCATAATCAACAGAAATATATTAATCAAAACATCAAGAGTAACAAGGTTTACTGCCTAGCCCTAAGAAAATGAACTTACCCGCAGAACGGCATAGTTACAAGCACTCATCTCTTCTCTCTTTAATCAAATCTAACCCTAATTACAAAGATAAGTTATTCTTCTGCCCAGGGGCCTTATATAGGAGTGGAGGGACGTCTGGAGGTTGATTGGAGGCTAAGAAATCAATCTGGAAATAGCTGTCGGCAGTTATTCCCCAAGAGGCGCCTACTGATACGGACCGTATCAAGGTAATACGGTCCGTATTGAGACCTTGACGGTTAGGGCTTAGTGCTTCCAGCGTTATCTTCTGGTCTGTGCTAGGCCTGGTCCGTATCGGTCAATACGGGCCGTAACCAAGACTTAGTCGATAAGCGTCGCTGATCCGATTGACCTGATTCTAGCTCCATTTGTTGTAAAATAGTCCCAAAACCTGTTTTCTACAATAAAACATAAAGAAGGGTGACAGTAGCCTTTTTCTCTAATTAATTAAACATAAGTGCGAGAAAATATGTAAAATCTAAGCCAAAACCCTACGTAAATTATCATTATTTTGACTCTGATCACGCCTCCCAACTTGAATTGTTGCTTGTCCTCAAGCAACGACATCCCAGCTGGTCAAAGATCCGGTCTAGGTTAAACCATACAATCTCAAGGACTTGTTTAAAATTAAATTAGAACTTTAGTTTGGTACAATTGACATGACAATGAAAATTTAGAACTCTAAAATATTGATGATCTCTCCCTTGAACAATTTATTCACCCCATGATTGACCTCACTATGCTAACCCTAGAAAAATTATTATCGAACAATTTAATTCACAAATATTCTTAAAATTGAGAGTATTAATTTCCCCTTCGATTATAAATGGATCCCTTCCAATCAATAGGAATTCTAATGATATAAATTTTGATTTTCCTTCCTAATTGATTGGAGCAAAGTATGACAACTAAGTGTGTTGGTACTTGTGACTATTTTTGAAAAATTTAAATATGTACAAAATTTAAAATTTGGGAGGTTTTCTCGAGCCTATTGGTAACCAGTCTTGCGTAGGCACCCGTACTCTTTTTATCCTCCATCTTTTATTCTATTTTTTTCTTTTTCTATGTTTTTCTATTTTTTTTGGATTTTTCTCATTTTCGATTTTTTTGTATTTTTCTATTTTTCTGAAAAATAAAAGAAAATATTTTTGTGTCACAAGCACCATGATTACACACAATTTCGAGTATTCATTCATACAAGAAATTATTGCGTAGTTTTTCTATGGGTCTATCTATAATAAATGAGTATTCTAAAACACTATCAAATTTAAAAGACTTTGCAAAAATAAATTACTCAAAATAAAAATTCTAGGGTTTGCGATTTTTGATCAACTCTCATTGTTAGCAATTAATTGTTCACTTTGAAATCACTAATAATTAAAATTCTGAATTTTTGGTATCATGGCCAATTGTCTAAACCTTAGCCTAATTAAATTTTAAAACAATTCCTATTTGATTAACCTAATCCTACGGAAAAATAAAATTGCAAGCTAGCTAAAAAGCTCAATTTAATCATTCTAGGATTTTCGGTAAAGCCTCCAACCCTAGTCAAAAATTGAGTAAAACTACTAGCACCTAAGAATTTAAAATGCGAAAATTTTAAAGATACATGGTCAATTTTACTTTCCTACCCCCCGAATAAAATTGAGCATTGTCCCCAATGCTCGAGAGATAAAAATAAAGGAAGTAATAAAGTAAAAAGACCGGGAAAAGATACAACTCACTGCACCTCAATCCTGAGGTGGTGGAGGTGGTGGTGGGTGCTGGATCTCCTTGTAGAATGATGGGTCGAAAAGTCTGTAGAGCAGTGGCTGGTACTGGAGTCCGGAGTCGAGGGCGAACTGGTAGTATTGTTGATTGAGGTAGCGCGCTTACTAGATCTCGCGCCTACCCCCGTCAACGTTTCTCCGGATCTCCTCCACACTGGTGCGGGCTTGATCGACCTTTTGCTTAATTCGCTGGCTGCTCTCTCGCGAGCGTGTGGCGAGATCTTAAAATTCAGGTTCATCCATTGCATAGCTTGGGTGAACTGATCATATTCACTTATAGGGGCATCGGATGGTGCAGAGAGGAAGGCAACGGCGGCTCCAAGGAGAGGCAGTGATGAGTGCGGTGGCGATGGTGATCGGCGGCAAGGAGGTGGGCTCGGTCTTGGCAAGGAAGGAAGAGGGAGGAAGAGGAGAGATAGAGGGAGAGAGAATAGAGAGAGATTTAGGAGTTCAAACCAAAGGATTTAACAGTTATGAGATGTGATTCTCGCGGGTTTTCAAATGTCTCTTTGTTAACGGGTTCGCATCTTCCAAATTAGCTGTCATTCGGACCATATTGGGTGATACGGTCCGTATCCGATTTGTTATGCGTAATACCGATAACTGCCTTCAGTCTTAACTTCGTTGAATACATACCGTATTGGGAAATACGGGCCGTATTCACCACCTCTCTTTTTACTTTCCTTCTTTCACCCAGTATCCACTAATATGATCCGTATTGATTGATACGGACTGTACTAGAGGGTATTTTCCTGTCTTCCGTGTTGTCTTTGATCGAGTCCTTCCTCTGATATTTCACCTAATCATAGGAAAAATGTGGATATGAGTTGTTTCTCTATTAAGGTCTTAAATAAACTAGAAATAAATATTATGAAAAATATAGAAATGGCCTTGGGTTGCCTCCCAAGAAGCGCTTGTTCAAAGTCATTAGCTCGACCCCTTGCTTCATTGAGATTCCGAATGAACCATGAACTGTTTTATCTTCACCTTCCGACCATGGACCACATCGTAGTTCTCCCAAGAACTTTTTGATGCGATAATGTTGAGAACTGTTGGAAGAGGCCTTGATTCTATGATTGGAACTTTGGTTTCTTCCGGTTTGATCGAAATTAAAGTCAACAGAGGATCGAAAAACTTGTTTTCATGCGGTTGTGTGTGCCAACTCTTTTCTAATTCTTGCATTTTCTCCATTGTCTCATCTTCAAGTAGGATGCGGTACATGGGGATGGTCGGGCTAAGGCCTTTGATGTCATCTATTTTGTCGCCAATAGCCTTTCGGTGCATCTTGAGTATGTTGACGAGCTTGTTGGATTGAACATTATTGAGCTGAGAACTGACAATCACCGGGTAGGTTTGGTTGGATCTTAGGAATTCGTAACGGAGGTTGGATGGAAGAGGTTTGAGCTCGAGTTGTGGATGAGAGGTTGTCTTCTCCCTTTTCTTCACTTTGCTACTGACCGTGCTAGGCGACACGGACAGCAGAATTTTAGATTTGGGGGATTCTTCCTCTTCTTTTGTTATGACAGTGGCACAACTTGCTCAAGTTTCAGCGTAGGCTTCATCAGGTTCAGCGGTGATGTATTGCTCGAGTTGCCTTTCGTCATCTTCCCCTCTAAAAAGGTTTTCCAATTCCTCCATACCCATGGATTCTCCCAATTCATCATATGGATATTCTTCCTCTTCAAATTCATCCGTGATACTCAAACTGAAGACACGATCAATGTCAGCATCATCTTCCCCTCTAAAAAGGTTGTCCAGTTCCTCCATACCCATGGATTCTCCCAATTCATCATATGGATACTCTTCCTCTTCAAATTCATCCATGATACCCAAATTGAAGACACAATCAATGTCAGTAGGGTATTTCAAAGCTCTATTTATGTCGTAGACCGCCTTGTCTTTTCCGACATTAAGTGAAATTTTCCCGTTCTTAACATCAATCATTGCTCCGGCATGTGGCGAGGAATGGCCTTCCAATGATGATTGGAATGTGTTCATCTTCTTCCATGTCAACCACAACAAAATCTCCAGGTATCCAAAAGTCTCCAACTTTGATCGGTACATCCAGCAACACTCCTTCAGGATATCGAATTGATCGATCAGCCAGTTGCAGTGCAATTTGTGTTGGTGAAAGTTCTCCACATTCCAATTTGTCAAACACCGCCTTTGGCATTAGACTCACACTTGCTCCCAGATCACATAAAGCCCTCGTAAAATTCGTCGTGCCAATTGTACATGGTATCGAGAAGCTTTCCGGATCTTTCAACTTTTCAGGTAATTTGCTTTGCACGAGTGCACTACATTCCCGATTGAGCAGAATTGTTGAGAATTCTTGGAGTTTGTTGCGATTTGAAAGGATCTCCTTCAGAAACTTAGCATACGAGGGTATACTTGCAATTGCCTCAGTGAAGGGGATAGTGACTTGTAGTTGCTTGAGCGTCTCCATGAATCTCGCGAATTGTGGCTCCATCTTATGCTTGGCTGGCCTTGGAGGGAATGGCAGAGGTGGCTTGTAGGGTGGTGGTGAAATGTATTCAGGTTCGGTTTGTCGCTCGTCCCCACCTACGGTGTCATTCTGCTCCTCAATAAGGTCTGCCTGCAGTTTGAATATGGGCGGCTCCGGTTGTTGCGGCTCGTATTCTTCGGAATGTAATGGCTCTGCATGCATCTCATCGAAAGTTAGATCGGGCATAGGAGGTCCCTTGTAAGCTGTGCCGCTCCTTAGTGTGATGTTCTTGCAACTCTCTTTAGGATTTTCTTCCGGTTGGCCCAGAAATTTGCCTTTTCCGCGTGTGATGCTTGAGAGTTCTTTTGCCATCTTGGAGATGTGACTGATAGGGCCATGTTCCACAGGCCCTTTTACTTGTTCTCAACTGGGCCATGAAAGACTGGGATTCGGACCTTTACAAGGCCAACCCGACGTCATATTAAAAGCCCAAGGGTCGCTAAGCCGGGGCCCAATATAGCGGCCTCAAATCAGAGCCCTGAAATAGACTTAAGCCAACCGACATGCGGGATAGCTGTGGAAACGGCTAGCTTAATGCCCACGTCCCAGAAACGGCTGGCTTAATGCCCACGTCTCAGTAACGGTCGACATAACTGCCCACGTTCCCCATAAACGCCCGAGATGGCAGTTATGGCTGGACTATATAAGGCAGTAAGCCCCATCAAACAGGGGACGCAATTTCCAACTAAGAGAGAGATCATACATGTCAGAGTCCGAATCTCTCACAAACCACCCCGAGTTCTTAACTCGATCCACACCTCGGCCTGCCATTCCTTGGCAGGACGAATCCAGCTTAGCCCAAATTTCCATACGGCCTCATCTCCCGAGATAGGACGTATCAACCACCGTGGGGCCACGCCTAGCTCACTCAGAGAATTATATGGCTCATCCAACCACATCATCCCTGCTCCCACCAGGGGTGACGACCCCGCCAGGAGTGACAATCACACCACCTCCTGTGGTGACCTCACCTACAGCAAATCCCTCCCACAGTCAACTTCCAGGGGCGAGGCCTAGCAGCTCAATGGTACGACCCCATGGTCCCCAACCCGCTCAACCTCGTCTCACAGGCCCTGACGTGGTTACTCGACCTTCGTTCATTGAAGGGAACACAACCAGACCACTCTACACCGAGCACAATCCGGTAACTGGTACCTATCACAATCCGGTAACTGGTACCTATTAGATACCTACATACCGTATTACCCTCAGCAAACGCCGTTGTACCACTACGGCGCGACCGCTTACACACCATACACCCCAACGGGTCCCCAGTACCCTTATGTCACACCATCTGGTCAATGGGACCCGGGAGGCGCTCACGGGATATACCCTATGATAGGTCCAACACAGTATGCACAGCAAGTACCACCGAGACCTACACACCAGACCGTACCTCCCACTGCACCGGCACCACGACCCTTGTCAGCAAACCGTGTCCACAGTCGACCGGCAAACGTCTTGCCAAGGAATCTGGACTCTCAATTCATACAGGTCCGAACTGGTAGTGAGACGGATACGCCCTCCCTACCAGGACAACAGGTCCAATCCAAGCGCAGGGATTATAATGTTCTGCCAGCAGGAATACACCCCGATGTAGGAAGACGCCCGGAAGGTCAGGACGAGAATAGGGGACCTCATCCCGTGGGAGAGCCACATGCCGAAGGTCCCGAAGTCCACCATAACAACGAGCGAGAATCAGCCTATCATGGCAGAGGGCCCAGACCATCTCGCCGAGAACAATCTCGCTCCAGTAGGGAACGTGACCGGAGTCCACTCCGAGGTCGGGATAGAACTCGCCGCGATGACCGAAGAAGAAACCGGCGATCACCTACCCCTACCCGAGGAATCAGCATGGCTCAGGTTGAAGAGCTGATCCAGACCGGACTCGCGGCTAAACTAGCCGAACTCGAATCCCAGAAGACAGGCACCTACTCTCGACCTATGGGAATCGAGGATGGCCCCCTGTCCAGAGACATCTACCGCCAGTCAATGACGGATTTCAAGTATCCGACAACCCTTCCCAGCTTCCGGGGTAGCGGAGATACACAGGATTCGCACAACTTTGTGTACGGGTTCCTTGAACGACTCCGCCTTCTTGGAGCCACCGATGCCATCATGTGCCGTGTTTTCACCACTTGCTTGACTGGAGAAGCATGGGACTGGTACATGACACTACCTCGAAGGTCCATTAACAAATTCGAGGACTTCGCGAAACTATTCTTAGAAAGGTACACGATCATCAAACCGCCGCAAGCCACGTGCGAGATGCTCCTGGATATTGTCCAGGGACAGCGTGAAAGAACAGGTGCGTTTGTCAACCGTTTCATACAGGCATCTCGGCAAATTCAAAACCTCAATAAAGCATTCGCCTTAGCCGCCATCAAGAAAGGACTCCGCAAAGGGGGTCCAGGAACCTTGCGTTACGAAGCCCACATGAAGAAGATGACCACTCTGAGGGAATTTGTAACCTTTGCGGAGGGTTACATCTGTGCCAAGGATGACAACGGGAGCCCCACAAGGCCTAGATCTCGATCTCCCCGTCACCAAACTAACAGACAGCCGGCTCAAGACAGGTTTCGCAACCAAAGATAACCTCGGAGAAACCAACCCAACCGATCGACCGAGGGAGAACACAAATCTGGCACTGAGGGATACCGGCAACACTTCGTGAGATACGCACCTCTCACCAAGAAGCGGCACGAGATGTACAACATCATAGAGGAGATGTTCGACCTCCCTCCGCCATTGCCTGAAGGCATTTTCACGGTACAAGATAACTCCCAGAAGTGTGAGTACCACGGATTCAATGGGCACTCCACTGCGGATTGCCTTCAACTCAAAGACATCCTGGAGAGACTAGCCCGAGAGGGTAAGCTGGTCGAGTTCATCAACCCTAACTTCTTCAGAAAGTTCTCCAGAAAGTACAACAGAAAAGGTAAGGTTTTTAAGAAACCTATTCCTTATAGGCAGGATTATACGGGACCCCGAGTTGGTGAGACCGGTCCCCACACCCGGGATGGTCCCGAGACTAGGCGCCAGGAGCGGCAGAACAGTCCTGTCATCAATGTGATCAGTGGTGGCCATCGCGGTACCATTCGAAAAATCTTATCTCGAGACAACCGAAAACCGTACCCTACCGTTCTACAGGTTTAAACCGTGACTGACAAGAAACGACCCCGACCTGAGGAAGCAATATCTTTTTCCGAGAAGGACCTAGGTGAGATCTCTAGCCCGCACGATGATCCCGTGGTGCTGAATCTCAAGATCAACACGCACAGGGTTAAGAGGGTGTTGGTTGATACGGGAAGCTCAGCAGACATCCTGTATTTGTCAGCCTTCACGCAAATGGGCCTCGACACTCGTGCCCTCCAGCAACACATCTCACCTTTGATAGGCTTCACGGGAGATGCCCTTTGACCTCTGGGAATGATGCCACTCAAAGTGACATTCGGTACGTCCCCTCGAACAGTGGAAGTCATGGTGGACTTCCTCATCGTTAATGCTCCCTCGGCGTACAACGCGATCCTGGGAAGAGGGACCTTGAACAAAATCGGCGCCGTCATCTCTCATTCCCACCTAAAAATCAAGTTTCACACAGACAACGGGATAGGGGAAGAAAGTGGCCAATAGCAGGTGGCGCGTGAATGCTACATGACCTCCATTCAAGGTCAAGGAGGCTCTGTCCATCAGGTCGAACAGTCGGATGCGAAAGCCAACCAACAGCGGTTGCGCTCAAGTACCGACTATTTACCTCCAAACACCAACCTTGCGCTAGATCCAGTTGATAAAACTGAGGTCAAGGCTTCCCTTGAGCCGGCAGACGAAGTTGAACAACTCGATTTAGGTGGTGGCAAGACACTCAACATCGGAAAGGCAGTCCAGGGACAAGCAAAAGAAGAGCTAATCAAGTTCCTCCGAGAAAACCAATCCGTTTTTGCCTGGACTGCAGCCGACATGCCAGGCATTCCGAGATCAATAGCGGAGCACCGCCTGCATATTAAGCCGGGCTCAAAACCAGTTAGGCAACGAAAACGTAACATGGGGGAAGAACGGCAACAGGCCGTGAAACGCGAAGTACAGAAACTACTCGATGCTGGTTTTATCAGGAATGTCGAGTGTCCTGAATGGACAGCCAATCCCGTGCTTGTCAAGAAGTCCAATGGTGACTGGCGTATGTGTATTGATTATACTGATCTGAACAAGGCATGCCCCATAGATCCATTTCCCTTGCTCAAAATTGACCAACTGGTCGACTCCACCTCGGGACATGCCTACCTCAGCTTCATGGATGCGTTCTCCGGGTACAATCAAATCCGGATGAGCCAAGACGACGAGGAGAAGACCGCCTTCACCACCAACTCGGGACTATATTGTTACCGGGTCATGCCTTTCGGGTTACGCAATGCTGGAGCCACGTTCCAGCGCATGGTCAACACTGTGTTCCATGACCAAATTGGAAGAAACGTGGAAGCATATGTTGATGACCTGCTTGTTAAGAGCATGTCCGAGATCTCCGAGAAACCTTCGCGACATTAAATTCGGCCAACATGAAACTCAACCCAAAGAAAAGTTTTTTCGGCCTAACTGGTGGCAAATTCCTTGGCTTCATGGTTTCTATGCGAGGCATTGAGATCCATCCTTCGAAATCACAAGCCATCCTCGATATGAAACCACCTCGGAACCTCAAAGAGCTGCAATCCCTCACAGGCAAGTTGGCCGCTCTCAACAGGTTTATTGCGAGATCCGGGGACGTCTGTTTCCCTTTCTTCAAAGCCATGCGCAAGTCGGCCAAATTTGAATGGACAGAGGAATGTGCAATGGCCTTTGAAAAGATCAAAGCCTATCTCGCCAATCCACCATGTCTCAGCAGGCCGACTGCGGGCGATATCCTCGTATTGTACTTGGCAACAACAGGTCATGCAGTGAGCGCCGCCCTTGTTCGAGAAGAGGGACGAGATCAGAAGCCATCTATTTCGTCTCACACGTACTTCGGGATGCCAAAACCAGGTATTCCCAGATTGAAAAGGCAGCATACGCTCTCGTAATAGCTGCAAGAAAATTGAGGCCCTACTTTCAGTCCCATTCCATAAAGGTTTATACCGGGATTCCACTCAAGAAAGCATTCGCGAATTTCGATTCCTCCAGGCGATTGCTAGCTTGGGCGCTCGAACTATCCGAGTTCGATGTTTCTTTCCACCCCCAAAATGCTCTGAAGTCTCAGATTTTTGCTGATTTCATCGCCGAGTATTCCGGCATTCCTCCTGAGTCCGAGGGACGTTGGACAATCCATATCGATGGTGCCTCTTCGTTACAAGGGGCTGGAGCCGGGGTATCCCTCACTGGTCCACACTGGGAAATCCTGAATTATGCTCTCCACTTTCAATTCCCGGTAACAAACAACACCACAGAGTATGAAGCCATGATAGCGGGCCTTAAACTAGCTAAAGAATTGGGCGCCTGCGAGGTTCATCTTCGCAGTGACTCCGAGTTAGCAGTCAAACAGATAAACGATGAATGCCGAGTCATGGACGAGAAGTTGCGCAAGTACCGACAGCAGTTTCACCTGCTCAAAAGCCATTTCGACGAGGTTGATATCCAACATGTCTCGCGCAACAAGAATTGCCAAGCCGATGCTTTGTCCAAACTTGGCGCCGCGGGCAACCTTGACAAAGATCGGCCCGTGATTGTTATGGATGTTCCAGAATCCAGCATCAACCTTGATACCGTGGCCGTACTCGCCATCGGTGAACTCGGAGAGTCCTGGTTCACCCCAATGTGGAATTACCTTAACACCGGGGTTCTCCCCGCCGATCAGTTGGAAGCCCGACGTTTGAAAAAGATCGCACTGATGTACTCAATATTCAACAATCACCTCTACAAACGGGGATACGTGCGACCTTGGCTTAAATGCATCAATGAGGAGACGGCCTCACAAATGCTCTCCGAGGTACATGAAGGCATTTGTGGAAGTCACCAAGGAGCAAAAACTCTTGCTAAGCGAATTCTCAGAGCTGGTTTCTATTGGCCAACCATGCAGCATGACGCGGCCAACTTGGTTTGAAAGTGTGAGCGCTGCCAATACCACAGCAAGTTGAGTAACATCCCGGCATACGATCAGATATCCATCTCGGGGGCTTGGCCTTTTGATTTATGGGGGATAGACATAGTCGGGCCATTTCCCAAAGCTGTCAAACAGCGCCGTTGGATTATCGTAGCCGTTGAGTACTTCACTAAATGGGTCGAAGCCGAAGCGCTAGCCACCATCACCGCCGCAGCAGCAGAAAAGTTCATCTGGCGGAACATCATTTGTCGTTTTGGCATACCACATGCACTCATATCGGATAATGGAACACAGTTCAATGTAGCCCGCACCATGACGTTCCTTTCCAACCTGAGTATCCAAAACAACTTCACCTCGGTCAGCCATCCCGCTAGCAATGGATTGGCTGAGGTCACCAACCGTACTATCCTGGACGGTCTCAAAAAGAAAGTGGCAGCTAACAAAAAGAATTGGCCCGACATTCTTGATGGCATCCTATGGGCCTACCGCACAACACATCGAGAAGCCACACAACAAACACCTTACTCTTTGGTGTTCGGGATGGAAGCAGTCACTCCAATTGAAATGATGGAACCATCTCTCCGTACTCTGACATATTCCACTGACGAGAATCGCGATGAACGTGCCGCTGAACTCGACCTCATCACAGAAGGTCGGGAGAAGGCTCGCATCCACACCACGGAATATCAACGCAGGGTTAAACGTGCATTTGATAAACACGTGGTACCTCGAGAGTTCCAACCGGGCGATTTGGTTCTCAAAACGGTGGAAGCAACTGGTAAACATGTCAGCAAACTTGCTCCCCAATGGGAAGGTCCCTTTAAGGTCATTCGCCCACGAGGTAAAGGCGCTTATGAATTGGAAGACCCAAGTGGTTTCATACTTACTCGCCCATGGAACACTTGCCATCTCCGAAAATTCTACACTTAATGTATGTCATTTTAATTTATGTTTCTATTAGCCGCGAGGTACTCAGGGCGAGATAAGCCTCTGTTTTTTATTCCATGTATTCACTTAGACCAAGATGCAATTTTTTTGTATGGTTCTAAGCTTTTATCAATATATATATATGATATTATTTATGATTGTGTTTCATTTATTGGGTCCGAGATATATGAACGAAAGCCTTTAATGGCAACGAAATACGTCTTGGTTAATGTACCCGAGATACGCAACATAAATTAATGTAGTCCTAAGGGACGACGACTGTTAAACCAGTAACATGAATTTTATTATGTCAGAAACATTTATCGAAAACCCCTCGGGGTAACGCATACGTTTGCGCGACATACCTTTCCCCCGACGTTGACCATTTTTGTCAAAAATAAAGAAAAAAAGGGGGGATAGGGATATCAAGCACATTTGGCTTGTTTACAAAGTCATTCAAATCATAAACCGAGATACATTTCGAAAGAAACACTTCGGGTAAAGGAAAAGCGAATGCAATTAAAAGAAAACAAGTTACATCACAAATTCTGTTAAATCTCCACATCTCGGGGATACCAAAAGACATATTACAATTTAAAAACTCCCCCACATCTCGGGGGTACAAATGTCTTCCTTGGGCCAGCGATGCATCCTTCGCTCAACATGGTTTTTCCTATAAACAAAGCAAAACAGTAAGGTTAAGCATGCACGAAACACCCAGACGGCTAAGGTAATAGAATGTGTACTTACATTCTAAGGAGTAGGGGCCTTATCCGACTCATGAACGCCAGCTCCACCATCACAAGGCGAGATGGAAACATCCTCCGGATCCTTTCCATCACCTTGTTGAGCAACAGTGTTCACCTCGGTGGCCTCTATCTCGACGTCCTCTTCCTCATCTTCGGAGGAAGTATCGACAGGAAGGCCGTCATCCTCCCCTTCAGCCTCATTGTCGGGAAGCTCGAGATGCTGAGGCCACTTATCTTTAGGCCAAGGATGAACAATTCTCCTGATAGGATGGTTTTCGAGTTCCAACTCCTTATGAAATGGAGTACCATCCGGGTTCAACAACACATCATTTTCTTCGTCCCAGCCATGATCCGAGAGATCTTTAATAACAAGCTTCTCGGGTTCCACTTTAGTAAAACCCATATGCTCGGGTTTGAACGGATAAATCTTGGCCAGTTCACCCATATAACAATAAACGGTCTCCGTCATCATATCCTGACATGCATAAGGGACGGCTTGTGCGAAGGCCTTGCTACCTAAAAACTTGCTGAGTGTTTTCTTTAGTAAATCCCGCATCTCGGTCTTTAATCAGACATTTTCCAATCTCGCCTCCTCCACCTCCTTGGCCTGGGTCTCGAGCTTGGAGTTAAGGTCCTCGACCTTGCCCTTATACTCTTCAGCTTTACGCTTATAACGCTTCGCCTTTTTCTCATTTTCCTTACGCTCAGTATCAGCCTTCAAACCTATCAACCGCGCCATCTCGTACTTTGCCGAGATAACGGCGGTTTCGCCAGTAGCTATTCTCTTTTCCTTGGCTTTTTCCTGCGCCAATTTTAAAAAATAGTCCCTCTCCAGAATCACTTTGTTGAGTGCTTCTTGATCAGTCGTGACAGTAAGAGCACCACGTTTATCACTGTCAAGCGAATCTTTGAGGAACCCAAAATAAACACCGGCGTCATGTAACGACCTCAACACCTGGCTCACTACTTGGTCGGGATTTTCCTCAGCCCACTTCTTCTAGTGTTGGGTAGTGGTCAATCTGAAGGTTTCCCGAGAAAACGCGGCACGAACCTCGGGATGATCTTCCTCGTTCTGCATAGCAGAAAACCCAGGAAGATGGGCCAAAATGATATCTGGAAACCCCTGAGCAATATGGGTCCCCCACACGAATCCGGTATGTCGCCCCCGGTCAGATATTTTTGACTTGAGAAATTTACTGTGCTCCTCCGCGGGATCCCACACATCACTAGCTGCCTCTTCGATGATTTTCCCTATTATATAAAGGAGAGAAATAGTGAAAGAACAACCCCACACTTGGGAAGTCCGGCTCTAACTCAGGCATATAATCAAACAGATATTTAAAACTCATAATGTAACACCATGCGGGTGCGGTTAACTGTGCAGGGGCCACGTCGAGATGTCGTAATATCTCGCGAACAAACTTAGACACCCTCACTTTAAAACCGCATTTTGGCATCTTCCAATATAAGCACATCCCGCGATCCGAGTCGTGCGCTCGATCATTCGGGTCTAGTGCTATCAACTTCAGTGCATGTCGCGGATATTCCTTTCTATCAACTTCATCCACGAGTTCATTGTAAAAGGCATCAGCATAAGCCTTACATCGGACAACCAGTTTAGGAGGGATACTAGCAGATACTGGAAAAATCAAATCATCCCTATGACCATCACGGGGAACGACATCTTTACGAGCTTTTTTCCTCCTGGGTTTCGCAGGCCCCTGAGACGTTCCTGCTGAGGTTACAACGAGTTCTCCCCGAGATTGACTTTCTTCATCCTCTTCATTCCCTTCATTCCCTTCACTGTATCGCTCTTCCTCAACGTCTTCCGGTAGGATGTCGGGATTAGGAGGAGTCATACCATACAAATTCTTCCCTCTACCTGGGTGGAGGGGTTGATGAGATAGTGGGGGGGATTCCCCAGAAGCATCGGACGATTGGTCCCGAGATCCGTCTTGTTCTTCGGCCATTTCTAAATTTTATAAATAAACAGGATTGGCTTAGGTAACCGGTTTTACTTTTTCTGCAGAGTTACAATTACTACCTTAACAGATGTACATTGATTGCCGAGGTAATGAAACTCATAATAGGCCCTTAACAACGTTACCGTACCTAGGCTATTGGTTAAACTATTATCAACCTCGGCAATACATATAAATGCCTACATGCAGGATTATTCAATATATAATCGACTACCGAGGTAATAAAATTTTTACCTGATAGTGGAAGTTCCTTCGCAACTTGGTCTTCGTCCGACGTCGCTTTACGAAGTCGTCTGAAAGCTCTGAACTCTCTCTGCTATCACCGAAATTACTTTCGCTCTGTGGCTCCGAGATCGATTAACTCAAGATGAACGAGAATGAATGAATGAATCGGGATGGAGTATATATATAGGGGTCTCCATTTTCCCGCTCAATACTTGCACGAATTTCGAAAAGAGGCCACGGAGCGTCGCGTTGCTACCCTTCATCAAGATGATACCTCGATTACCGCACATTGGGCTCTTACCGAGCTGGCGCGTGCCAGGTGTCATACGAGGATTGCGCCATAATCCCGTACACTGACTGATTTGATGGCTGACGGCGGGTAACGGAAGACGAGGCGTCAAGTAATTAATGCCGATATACTATATATACACCCTCCGTCTCCCTTTAACGGAACAACCAGCAAGCGCAATTATCCTTTCCAACTCGGGTTATAACAGGATGGCAGATAACAAAATAATGAACGACGGGGTTAAGAAGGAGAACGATGCCATTCCGTCACCACACCCATCTCCTCCACATGCTAACCCCGACGTCAACATCGAGCCACCCCCAAATAACCCCGGGGAAGAAGGGGACGACCCATTAGCCTGGGATAGATGTGCCGTTTGCAGAACTCGAGGGAACTACCGGCACATGTTCCATTGTGACGGATGTGAAGAAGCTTTTCATCCCGGGTGTCTAGCCCGCAGATCACCTCGGAACCATGGTGATCCCCGCTTCACTTCCTTCACCTGCAGGAGGTGTCTTGATCAAGAACGCCGGGCTAAGCGCTCTCGTCGTGAATAGCCTTAGCTATATATAGAATATCACGGGAATAGCCCGTCTTTTGTTTTTGCTTAGATGTAACTTTTTCAGCTTTACATATCTGCTTATGTTGTAAACTCAGCCGAGGTTCTCATCTCGTGCTGTTTTGATTAATATATGTTTTGCATAAACATTTCATTACTACTTCTTAATACAATCTAATATGAGTCAATTTGACTACATCGAGAACGCCGAAAGACTATCATCTCGTACACGGGGCACACTGCCCAATGTCATTTATGGCTAGTAGCTGGCAGTTACCTATTTTGACAGTACGGCCTACGATATTTATGGCAATATTTGCCCATAACGACTATAAATAGCCAACTCCTCATATGTAAAACGCACATTTTTACTCTCAGCCCATTTACCCTTCTCTATACTTCCGAGATGCCTTTCAAGAGAGTTGTTTCTAAAAACAAAATGCCCCTCGATCATGGTCAGAGTAGCAATGACCAACCCCCCAGGCGTAGCCGTAACATACCTCCCCCCCAATTCCCGTCGCTCTCGTACCACGAGGCGGGTCCTATCTCGGCCCGAGAGATGGACTCTCCTCCAACATTTTCCCGAGGAAGATTTAGACTGGATGCTTGCGAACGAGGACTTCCAAATCGGTGACCTTATCGACCTCACCCTCGCTAATGCACCCTCGTTCACCAAGGAGGACGAGAACGATATTTATAAGTTCGATCTCGAGCCCAAGTTGCGTTGGTGTGTCTTATGCCATGACCAAGCGGCCAAGCACGAGATGGTGAAATGCCGGATGTGCTATGAGTGGAGCTGCTTCGACCACTACGATATCCAGGGCCGTTCGGACCAACGACGTCGGTTTTAGAAGTGCCCTGGGTGTTTATCCCGCAATACCGGTGGGCCGAGTTTGTACACCGCTACCATACACAAACTCAACTCGGATAACCTCTTTGAGGACACCGACAATGATATGGTGTAAGTGTGATTTGAGAAGCGACATCACACCCGTCTTTTTGCTGAACATGGCCATCATGGTGCTTGGAAGGCGCGACATGACAGACATGGCGCCCATTGTGGAAATATTCTTCCAGGCACTATATAACATCATGTCCCATGTTTAGTTTAATTAGGCGTTGTATGATTTCGATATTTTACTAGATCGAGGCGTTGTATGATTTCGATGTTTTCTTATATTTAGGCTTGTTATGCTCTTGCAATATCAATGATTACTTATAATTTATATGATTCACTTCTTTCACTTGTTTTTAACTACCTCGGATACCATCTTACTTGTCAAAAAAAAAAAAAAAAAAAAAAAGCATCTCAACACATTAACTGTGGAATACATATACTTATATGTTAACACATTAACTGTTAGATTCATACCGAGATATGTACCCGACATATGCCACACTCGAGTTATTACAACATGACTAACACACAAATATCGGTAATAGAAACCGTGTTTACGAGTTATTCACCTTCAAGTCGAAAGCATCTCGCCGATGCATTCCGACTTCGGGGGCTAATGATAGGGCCATGTTTCACAGGCCCTTTTACTTGTTCTCAACTGGGCCATGAAAGACTGGGATTCGGACCTTTACAAGGCCAACCCGACGTCATATTAAAAGCCCAAGGGTTCGCTAAGCCGGGGCCCAATATAGCGGCCTCAAATCAAAGCCCTGAAATAGACTTAAGCCAACCGACATGCGGGATAGCTGTGGAAACGTCTAGCTTATGCCCACGTCCCAGAAACGGCTGGCTTAATGCCCACGTCTCAGTAACGGTAGACATAACTGCCCACGTTCCCCATAAACACTCGAGATGGCAGTTATGGCTGGACTATATAAGGCAGTAAGCCCCATGAAACAGGGGACGCAATTTCCAACTAAGAGAGAGATCATACAGGTCAGAGTCCGAATCTCTCACAAACCACCCGAGTTCCTAACTCGATCCATACCTCGGCCTGCCATCCCGTGGCAGGGAGAATCCAGTTCAGCCCAACCTTCCATACGGCCTCATCTCCCGAGATAGGACGTATCAGTGACACTCCAAGTCCTTGACATGGCTTACTAAGGTTTTGACCATTTGCGTGATTGCGGCATTTGTCTCGTCTTGCTTCTCTAGGAATCTCTCCATTAGTGATGTGATATTAGGTTGCTGTGGTTGGTTGCACTGCCTCGGTTGGTAGTTCGGTTGTGGTTGGTAGTTCTGTTGAGGTGCAGCAGGTCTTTGATTGTTTGCGTATGAGAGATTTGGATAGTTTTGGTTGTTCGAATGGTGCGAATTATAGGCGGGCTGAGGTTGAAAGCTGTTGTCGATGGCGTTTACTTGCTCTGTTTCTTCCTCAGTTTCCGTTACGTTCGTACATTCGATCATCTCATGCGCTCCTCCACAATAGCCACATGTTGTTGCGGCATTGACTGCTGCTACCGTTCGCTGCTTGGTCTGCTTGTTGAGTGCTAGTTGCAAAGCATCGATCTTTGCGCTTAGCATGGATATTTCATCTACTTTGTGTATGTCAGGTGCTGGAGTTGGCTTCTTGCGCTCAGGGATCCAGTAGTGTTGGTTGATTGCAATCTCTTCAATTAGGTTGTAAGCCTCGTCAGGTTCCTTATTCATGATTGCTCCTCCTGCAGAAGCATCAATAAACAACCTATCGGTAGGGTTTAGACCACTATAAAAAGTTTGAACAATCAACCATCTTTCTAGACCATGGTGTGGACAACACCTTAACATATCTTTGTATCTATCCCATGCTTCACACAATGATTCACCATCCCTTTGTTCAAAATTAGTAATTGCTTTTCTAAGTCTTGAAGTTTTAGATGGTGGAAAATATTTTGCAATAAACACATTAAACAATTGATCCCAAGTTTGAATGGAATTGGCCGGTAAGGAAAACAACCATGCTCTTGCTTTATCTTTTAATGAGAATTGAAATAGCCTTAGCCTGATTGCTTCATCGGTAACTCCGTTGATCTTTATCGTCTTGCATATCCCAAGGAAGATTGACAAATGAAGATGTGGATCTTCATGTGGAAATCCTCCAAATTGCTGTTGCGAAATCATATTTATGAGAGCAGGTTTGATCTCAAAATTACAGTTTGTAACAGTTGGCGGGTTTATACTAGAATTAGGATCATTCGCGCGCGGTACGCAATAGTCTCGTAGAAGTTTGGGTCTTGCTGCATCGTGAACTACATTATCACCATTGTGTCTTCCATTGTTAATCGGTGGGATATCCATGTTGATCGAATCTGGGTCTTCTTCGCCTTCAGAATTACTCGATGAAGAACTATGATTGGTTCTTATCAGTGATGTGGAAGCGAATTGTCCCCTCCTACTAGCAATCCTCTCGGATCTTCGTACGGATGATTCGGCCAGCGTGCAGTGTCCTAAAAAGAAAAGAAAATCTGAAAATTAAACTAAAAACTGAAAATAAAAAGAAAAATAAAATAAAAACGAAATTGAAAATAAAAGAAAAATAAAAATGAAGAAAATAAAAAGAAATCTAGGCGTTTCTAATTAATTGGATTCAATGGTCAAAGCAAGGGCGTCTTTCGAGGCCTTGCGCAATGAACCGTTATTCCCCGGCAACGGCGCCAAAAAGCTTGATCACTCAAAAGAGAGCAATGTTTCTTTTAATATTTATAAACTCGGAAATGCTATCGGTTCGGACTGCAAGCGCACAATCCTTATCGAGTAGTATATACGAGGTTGATCCACAGGGAATATTGGTTCAGTGCTTCGAGCGATCGAATCACAACCTTTCGAAAGACTAGACGAAATCTGAAATTTTAGAGATGTTTGTTGATCAATGTAAATTAGGAAACAATTAAAAGTAATTAAAATAAAGATAGAGATGAGAATTCCTAGGGTTTCGGCACACCATTGCCACTCAATTCGCCTTGACAATATATTCATGTTGCTTCAGATTTCCTGTTGTTGTCTTATGAAAGATAACCACAAAGGTCACTGCGATTTATGTTACGCAAGAATGACAGATCTTTCATCGAGACTCTACAGAGGACACTGTGATTTTCCTTACGCATATGTCTGGTCTCTAAACACCCCAAATTACTACACAGATCACTGCGAATTTCCTTACGCAAGTGATAGAATTTGGTACGCGTTTTGTTGGTCTGGTTTATGGTTTCCCCGCTAAGGTTTTCTTCACATAAACCTAATAAATCTCAACGAGGCTAATTCATACAAATACTTTATCTTGCCAATTAAAGCACTGTCACTACCCTAATGAGCTCAAACTAGATCATTGAAATTAGATGAAGAGATAATAAAATCACAAAAGCATTTTGATACAACAACAAGAAACCATAATCAACAGAAATATATTAATCAAAACATCAAGAGTAACAAGGTTTACTGCCTAGCCCTAAGAAAATGAACTTAGCCGCGGAACGGCATAGTTACAAGCACTCCTCTCTTCTCTCTTTAATCAAATCTAACCCTAATTACAAAGATAAGTTATTCTTCTGTCCAGGGGCCTTATATAGGAGTGGAGGGACGTCTGGAGGTTGATTGGAGGCTAAGAAATCATTCTGGAAACAGCTGTCGGCAGTTATTCCCCAAGAGGTGCCTACTGATACGGACCGTATCAAGGTAATACGATCCGTATTGAGACCTTGACGGTTAGGGCTTAGTGCTTCCAGCGCTATCTTCTGGTCTGTGCTAGGCCTGGTCCGTATCGGTCAATACGGGCCGTAACCAAGACTTAGTCGATAAGCGTCGCTGATCCGATTGACCTGATTCTAGCTCTATTTGTTGTAAAATAGTCCCAAAACATGTTTTCTGCAATAAAACATAAAGAAGGGTGACAGTAGCCTTTTTCTCTAATTAATTAAACATAAGTGCGAGAAAATATGTAAACCCTAAGCCAAAACCCTACGTAAATCATCATTATTTTGACTCTGATCACGTATTGAGACCTTGACGGTTAGGGCTTAGTGCTTCCAGCGCAATCTTCTGGTCTGTGCTATGCCTGGTCCGTATTAGGCCATACGGGCCGTAACCAAGACTTAGTCGATAAGCATCGCTGATCCGATTGACCTGATTCTAGCTCCATTTGATGTAAAATAGAAAAATAGATGGAGGATAAAAAGAGTACGGGTGCCTACGCAAGAGTAGTTACCAATAGGCTCGAGAAAACCTCCCAAATTTTAAATTTTGTACATATTTAACTTTTAAAAAACAGTCACAAGTACCAACACACTTAGTTGTCATACTTTGCTCCAATCAATTGGGAAGGAAAATCAAAATTTATATCATTAGAATTTTTTTTTGATTGGAAGGGATCTATTTATAATCGAAGGGGAAATTAATACTCTCAATTTTAAGGATATTTGTGAATTAGATTGTTCGATAATAATTTTTCTAGGGTAAGCACAATGAGGTCAATCATGGGGTGAATAAATTGTTCAAGGGAGATATCATGAATATTTTAGAGTTCTAAATTTTTATTGTCATGTCAATTGTACCAAACCTAAGTTCTAATTTAATTTTTATCAAGTCCTTGAGATTGTATGGTTTAACCTAGACCGGATCTTTGACCAGCTGGGATGTCGTTGCTTGAGGACAAGCAACAATTCAAGTTGGGAGGCCTGATCAGAGTCAAAATAATGATGATTTACGTAGGGTTTTGGCTTAGGTTTTGCATATTTTCTTACACTTATGTTTAATTAATTAGAGAAAAAGGCTACTGTCACCCTTCTTTATGTTTTATTGCAGAAAACAGGTTTTGGGACTATTTTACACCAAATGGAGCTAGAATCGGGTCAATCGGATCAGCGACGCTTATCGACTAAGTCCTTGTTACGGTCCGTATTGCCTGATACGGACCAGGCCTAGCACAGACCAGGAGATAGCGCTAGAAGCATTAAAACCTAACCGTCGAGGTCCTAATACGGACCGTATCAACTGATACGGTCAGTATCCGAAGGCGTCTCTTGGGGAATAACTGCCGACAGCTGTTTCCAGATCGGTTTCTTAGCCTCCACTCAACCTCCATACGTCCCTCCACTCCTATATAAGGCCCCTGGGCAGAAGAATAACTTATCTTTGTAATTAGGGTTAGATTTGATTAAAGAGAGAAGAGAGGAGTGCTTGTAACAATGCCGTTCCGCGGCTAAGTTCCTTTTCTTAGGGCT
This sequence comes from Carex parvula, assembly GCA_025461045.1. Lineage (NCBI taxonomy): Eukaryota > Viridiplantae > Streptophyta > Magnoliopsida > Poales > Cyperaceae > Carex > Carex parvula. The sequence goes on along the minus strand of JAJGRW010000050.1, from coordinate 1,650,947 downwards.
AGGCAGTAAACCTTGTTACTCTTGATGTTTTGATATATACATTTCTGTTGATTATGGTTTCTTGTTGTTGTATCAAAATGCTTTTGTGATTTATTATCTCTTCATCTAATTTCAATGATCTAGTTTGAGTCCGTTAGGGTAGTGACAGTACTTTAATGGCAAGAGAAACTATTTGTATGAATTAGCCTCGTTGAGATTTATTAGGTTTATGTGAATAAAACCTTAGCGGGGAAACCATAAACCAGACCAACAAAACGCGTACCGAATTCTATCACTTGCGTAAGGAAAATCGCAGTGATTTGTGTAGTAATTTGGGGTTTTTAGAGATCAGTCATTTGCGTAAGGAAACTCGCAGTGTCCTATGTAGAATCTCGATGAAAGATCTGTCATTCTTACGTAACATAAATCGCAGTGACCTATGTGGTTATCTTTCATAAAACAACAACAGGAAATCAGACGCAACAGGAATATATTGTCAAGACGGATTGAGTAGCAATGGTGTGCCGAAACCCTAGGAATTCTCATCTCTATCTTTATTTTAATTACTTTTAATTGTTTCCTAATTTACATTAATCACAACAACATCTCTCAATTTTCAGATTTCGTTTAGCCTTTCGAAAGGTTGTGATTCGATCGCTCAAAGCATTGAACCAATATTTCCTGTGGATCGACCTCGTATATACTACTCGATAGGATTGTGCGCTTGCAGTCCGAGCCGATAGCATTTCCGAGTTTATAAATATTAAAAGAAACATTGCTCTCTTTTGAGTGATCACACCACCTAGAATGAAAGTTTTCGGATGGTTGATGTTGCTAAACAAATTATTCACAATCGACAATCTCAACAAGAGGGGTGGCCATTGGTCAACAGGTGTGCTCTTTGCAAAGTGCAAAACGAGTCGGTGAAACATTTGTTTCGAGACTGTACCTTTTCCAAATCGGTTTACCAGGAGCTAGGAAGGATGATACCTAGTAACATTTCCAGGATACCCATCACTGCTCCAATAAAAATCTGGACAGATAACAAGTTTCCAAAAAAACGAGGGGCACAATGCTTATAGCGCAATTTTGCATTTGGAGGGAGCGATGCAACAGAACCTTTACGGAGGAAACCAAGGAGCCTAAAGATATCAGAGATGAAGTACTGTGGCAACTACAATACATCATAGAACGAACAACAACGAATAGCATGTGACCGTCCAAGCCACAGATCAAGCAAACTTCCATTTTGGTCAATTTTGCTTTCTTCGCTTCAATTTTAACTTTACTGTTCCTTTGGATTTACTTCTTGTCTTCTCCTTTCTTTGATATTTTTAGTACCCAATATGTTTTGGGTACAATTGTTTTTTTTAGTTTATGTAGTTACATCTCCGGTGTAACAGAACATTGCATTTCAATCAAATATAGGCTGGACGGGGTATTTTTCATCAAAAAAAAATACAAGCATTACAACACTTATATAATATTATACAAGCATTACAATCAAAACAGACTTTTTTTAGTCTTGCAAAAAAAGCAAATAAATAAATAAATATATAAACCACTCCGGAGCCCTGTTTAGCCTCTCAAGAAAAGTGCACTTTGGTACAACATAATCTTCTAAACTAATGATTTTAATTTTAAGAAAAATAAGGTATACGAAATATGATATTGAAAAAAACTATAAACAAGAATGAACTTCTACGAGAGAAATAAAAAAGAAAAAAAGACTTCCACCAGTAACAAGTACATTTTTGTACAATATGCATGATAAGATGCTTTGATCTATCCTCCTGGAAATATGCAGTAAAATTTGCATATCCTCTTGGAAATCTGCAGTAAAATTTGCAACTAGCACTCGACAAGCAGACCAAGCAGCGAACGGTAGCAATGGTCGATGCCGCAACAGCATGAGATGACCGAATGTATGAATGTGACGGAAACCGAGAAAAAAACAGAGCAAGTAAACACCATCGACAACAGCTTTCGACCTCAACCCGCCTACAATTCGTACCATCCGAATAACCAAAACCATCTAAATCTCTCATACGCAAACAATCAAAGACCTGCTGCATCTCAACCGAACTACCAACCGAGGCAGTGCAACCAACCACAGCAACCTAACATCACATCACTAATGGAGAGATTCATAGAGAAGCAAGACGAGACAAACGCCGTAATCACGCAGAAGGTCAAAACCTTAGTAAGCCACATCAAGGACTTGGAGGGTCACATCTCCAAGATGGCAAAAGAACTCTCAAGCATCACAAGCGGAAAAGGCAAATTTTCGGGCCAACCGGAAGAAAATCCTAAAGAGAGTTGCAAGAACCTCCTATGCCCGATCTAACTTCCGATGAGATACATGCAAAGCCATCACATTCTGAAGAATACGAGCCGCAACAACCGGAGCCACCCGTATTCGAACTGCAAGCAGACCTTATTGAGGAGCAGAATGACACAGTAGGTGGAGACGAGCGACAAACCGAACCTGAATACATTTCACCACCACCCTACAAGCCACCTCTGCCATTCCTTCCAAGGCCAGCCAAGCATAAGATGGAGCCACAATTCGCGAGATTCATGTAGACGCTCAAGCAACTACAAGTCACAATCTCCTTTACTGAGGCAATTGCAAGCATACCCTCGTATGCTAAGTTTCTGAAGGAGATCCTTTCAAATCGCAACAAACTCCAAGAATTCTCAACAATTCCGCTCAATCGGGAATGTAGTGCGTTTGTGCAAAGTAAATTACCGAAAAAGTTGAAAGATTCGGGAAGCTTCTCAATACCATGCACAATTGGCATGACGAACTTTACGATGGCTTTATGTGATCTGGGAGAAAGTGTGAGTCTAATGCCAAAGGCAGTGTTTGACAAACTAGAATGTGGAGAACTTTTACCAACACAAATTGCATTGCAACTGGCTGATCGATCAATTCGATATCCTGAATGAGTGTTGCTGGATGTACCGATCAAAGTTGGAGACTTTTGGATACCTGGAGATTTTGTTGTGGTTGACATGGAAGAAGATGAACACATTCCAATCATCCTTGGAAGGCCATTCCTCGCCACATGCGGAGCAATGATTGATGTTAAGAACGGGAAAATTTCACTGAATGTCGGAAAAGACAAGGCGGTCTACGACCTAAACAGAGCTTTGAAATACCCTTCTGACATTGATCGTGTCTTCAATTTGAGTATCATGGATGAATTTGAAGAGGAAGAATATCCATATGATGAATTGGAAGAATCCATGGGTATGGAGGAACTGGACAACCTTTTTAGAGGGGAAGATGACGCTGACATTGATCGTATCTTCAGTTTATGTATCACGGATGAATTTGAAGTGGAAGAATATCCATATGATGAATTGGGAGAATCCATGGGTATGGAGCAATTGGACAACCTTTTAGAAGGGAAGATGACGAAAGGC